>JAMQGT020001556.1:0-87712 GCA_024447675.2 Pterophyllum scalare | reverse complement strand
GTATATATGTATACCTAGGTCTGTCCCCTTATTTCTTCTGTTTTCTTCCCTCCTTTTTTCTCTCTCTCTCCTTCTTCTTCTCACTCTTTGCTTTCTGCCTGTCATATTTTGTGGACATAATCAAAATGAATGAATAAATAAAAGAAACAACAAATGCAAATAGGTTCAGTACAATAATGCATTTGGATCATGATCATGATTCCTTTTGTGAAAACTGCCAGACATGACAGGCTATTAAAAAAAAAAATCTATATATATGCATGAGAACAAGGTTTTTGCTTCCTTGTTCATGCACATTTTTTAACAAGATCATGAAGTTTGTGACATATGGTAGTATTTAATAAATTTTTCAGCATGGCTGTAAAAAAGAGAAAAAAAAAGGCTGAACTGGTATTTTGGAAAAATGTTGATAAATTTAGTAAAGCAAAATGCATCCCAGTTAATCTGAGCTCATTTAGCTTTACAGTTGATTAATATCCAGCAACCCCACAGACTGCTTTGCCATAGAAAGAGCCTGCCTGCACTGCTCCAAGCAACCACTTGAGGGTGGCCTCATACCCCTCTATGCAGGTTTGTCACTGTGTGAATATGAAACCAGGACATGAGCAAGGTCAAGCAGAGCAGTGAAAATCATCTTGGCCCACAACTACACTTATCTACATTAGGCTGTGACAGACGCTGTGATCCCTGCTTGTAACAAAGTGTCAATCTGATAATGTCAGAGAAATGGTACAATGCCTCCAGTAGTAGTAGTAGCAGTGTTAAAGGCTGTGTGTGTTGAGGTACGGCATTATGTATGCGCTTCAGCCCTGAGCGCAGTTTTCGCAGCACATAAACTGTAATTTGTAAAGAAATTCTTCACTGACTTTTGTGCTGAAATGACCAAAATTGCAGTTCCTCAAATGTCCACTTGAGGCTGCCTCCAGAAGTGAGTGACTCTTCAAACTCCCGACTTTACAGCAGAAGTTCATGTGTGTGCCTTTTTTGGGATCATTTCTGGAGCCGTATGTGGTACATCCTGTCCTCTGAGTCTCTGCCTCGGGGGTTGAGTGAACTTTTAGCATTTTATTTGCATTTTATTTTAGCGCTAATTAGCAGGTGTCTGTGTCTGTGCAGTTCCACAGCTCTTTCTACCTTTTTAACCAAGCTTGCTAGTGCTGGCCGACAACTCGGCACACAAACCCCTCATCCAAATACAGTCACTTTTGGCTCCAATAATCCACAATATTCATGGCTATTAGGCTAAAATTGAGGTTTTAAAATGTGACTTTGCATCCAAATCAAAGTCTTTGTCATTCAGTCTACGAAACCAAATTAAGCATTAAGTTGTCATCTTGGTATCATTGACCTATGAGATTACATAGATCAAGCATACAAATCACAGAGCATTTATATTTATTTGCTCTAATTGTACTACCCTTTACTGTCACGGGAGTTTCTCTACAAAATCCAGTATGTGTGCTAGGAGGAAATTATCACATTGTTCCCTAAAGTTCTCAGGACTGAGGCACAAAAATAATTCCATATCAAGAGCACCTTAGGATTCATAGTGCTGATGTTCTTCCAGTGCTGCAGGTCATTTTAAACTGTCACCTTTAATCATTGGACCGATAAAGGCGATGTGACCGTTTTCAGTGCTGTCCAAGCAGAAGAATACATTCTGCTTGGACAGTGATGGAGACAGTCACACACGCTGGAAAACAAACAAACAAACAAAAACATCTGATTTAAAGGTGGCAGTGCGAATCAGACAGTACCATGTAACTATGTAACTTATTGGAATACATCTGCAAAGCAAAACCTATACTAAACGTTTTCCCATTTTCCATATTTTCCACCTCGTTTAAGATTGTTTTATCGTGTAACTTATTCACATCATAAAGTGATAACCCGTAAACAAAAGGAAAATAAAATGAATAAAGCTGGATCACAGTATGAAATCCACAATTATCTTTTAAGTTAACAAGAACAAAGACTCAGGGTTTACCTAAATGTTACTCTATATAAGCTCATAAGTGTTCCAAGTGCACAAAACTAATGATTTTTATTTACTTGCATAAACTCAGCAGCAGTCAGTTGACCAAAAATGTCACATTTCACCTCTGTGTGTTATGATCTGTTAGTCTATTAAATTAATTCTAATGGCTGCTAAAGATAAATTTTCAAATGCACTAAACATGGGATGATCCATAGTCTTCACAGTCAAGAGCCATTAATTTTCTTGGTTCTGTTCGCAAACAGGTCCACTAATTATCTGCCAAATATTTCCCTGTGAAACAAAATAAAACACGTCAGAGGGTTGAAAAGTGTCTGTGTGCACTTAGATCAACAAACCACAGGGTGAGCCGCTGTTTCCGATACTTAAACTCACCTGCAGCAAATCTCTTCTTGATCAACGATAGCCGGTAGCCAGTCCCGACCAGCTGGATGTCACAGCCTGACAGAGTGCTTCCCTCGCTTGTGAACTGGACTGCCAGCTGGGAGGGTTTACAGGGACCCTCGATCATCTGGAACCGGCCCAGGAGAGCCCCTACTCCTGCAAGACGCAAATTGTGATACTTGTGTAGCAAGAGTATAAATGCCAGAAGCTTCATGGCAGAATGCTGAATATTGCAACTGACAAGGAAAAGTAAGAATGTTGAATATTATGAACATGGCAAAAATGAATACTTGCCTCCATTTTCAGACCTGTGAGACAAACTTGGGATTTTCCACTGTATCGTCTGCTGCTCTGGATTCCTTTATGAGGAAAAAAGGACCATGTTACATAAGACATGTTACTCTGTCCACTGATACAGAATAAATATAATGATGATTTCCTTTCACAATGGCATTTTTGGGGGCACTGAATGTTCTTGGTGCATACTGCACCATTCAGTCCTATGAATACAGCTCATATGAATAATATACAAAGGCAGTTGAGCCAATCTTTATATAGATTTATCACTGAATACAGAGTATGCAAATAATATGGGCAGCCTCTACAAATAGATGGTAAATTAATGCACCGACATACCAGTCAGTTCATTCACTTTACAATATGGTACCTAATATTGGTGTAAACTCTACTAGGTTGACTTTAGCCTCTCAATATATCCAATATGTGCAAAGACTTCTTATTATCAGTAATCCTCACCAGGTGGCAGGTGGGATCATGGCCTGTAGTTTGGCAATGCTTCCATCCACAGGGACCAGGAAGTGGATGTTGTGAAGCGGCACCGGTGCAGCCAGAGCCTCTGTGTTGTATTTATAGTCTATTCTAAGGTCTATGTTGGTGGCATCGCCACGCCAGCTCACTGCCAGGTTCAAAGGAGTGGACTGGATCCCCTCTGCTGACACCTAAATGGAAAAGACAAAGAAGACAGTGAGCTGAGACGATGGATGGAAAACATATAGAAACATATCCATGAACGCAGACAGATATTTTATACCTGATATTTGATCATATCCACATTGTAGTATGTTGCTTGAGGCTTCTGTTCAGCCACTTTCTTTAGATGGCTTATCAAGTTTGGCATATTTACCCAGAACTCCTTGGTCTCTACACGGTCTGTAGTGGAATCACTACGGGATGAGAGAAACATACTTGAATCAGGCGTTATGAATCATGCGAGCACAATTAGACGTAATTTTTTTATTGTGTAAAAACGACAACCGTCTCAATGTGTTTGCCTGTAAAGTTCTTCTTACCAGCACAGCAGTTGCGGATTGGGGAGGACCTGCTCCAGTCGGTTGTAGTTGCTAATGCTAAAAGTGAGGATTGGTTGAGCTGGGTGGCTGGCAAAATGCCTGGTTATGCCAGCAGGGAAGGACAGCACCATCTCCCCTGTGATCTTCACAACACATCTGAGACAGAGAGAGGACTCACACTAAACAAAAACATAAACCTCACCGATTCCTCCTATAAAAACTTTAAATGCAAAGGACTGTATACACCTAATCAGTCTTAAAAAAAAAAGTCTAGCTCAGCCTGCCTTAGAAACTTTCCTCTGTCTGCCATTATTAGCAGTGCAGTGTTTCAGTTTTAGTATCACTCCATGCTGACAGGATGTCAGTGCATTTGTAATGTAAGCCTACTTGCTCGGGTCAGCGCCTTTGAAGTAGGCATTGATGGTTTCTGTGAAGGCAGCTGCCACTGGCAGAGTATCTTGGGGCCCCATGGTGAGTGGACTGGGTCCTCTGGAGCACCCTAAAACACACACAGAGACACTGCTGTAACATCTATTTGTAAAACCCTATTCTGGGTTATACCTTACATGCCTGAAGATGGGTGTCATACGCAGAGGATAGAATAGTTCAGAAACAATTAAAGCAAAACTGAACCATCCATCACAGAGCTGGAGTCTAAGTAAGTGAGCAGGGCATGAGATGGGGATGGGCAGCAGCACTCTTGTAGACACAGCAAGTAAAGAAATGGGGCAGGTGCTTTCTAGTCCATGCACTAGTGTCACTAAAGCAGCGCTGTAGCTTAACTCACCTTCAAAAGCTAAATAAAACCTGCCGTGGTCAAACCATACCAGAGGCTGTGAGGCCTCTGAGTGAGCAGAGACATCAGGAAGAGAGAATCATGGAGAGGGACAAGACTGTGAGGCAAGGACATGATGAGTGACAGACAACATGTGGACTGAGATGTGCAGCTGAGCCAGGAGATGAGCACAACAACCACCTTGCTGGTATTATACCTGTGGTGGAAATGTTGAGGTCCCTTCCTAAGGTTGGGGTAGAGGCTGCACTCTGTGAGGTAATCGAGGAGATGGAGGAAGAGCTCTCTGCCCGAGCCAGGGGGGCAAAAGGCGGGGGGCTGCCTGAAACCGGTGGACTGAATGGCCTGGTCTGGAGATGGAATCCAAGATATATATTTTGATCAGAGTGAAAAAACACAGCACATTATTGTAAAAAGATAAATGAACGAGAGAGAGAGAGAGAAAAGAAAGAGCTTTTCCTACATACCAGGTCTGTGATTGGTTTCCCTGGGGGCAGCTTTGGTCGTGAAGATGGACGAGGAGGAGGAGGCGGAGGGACTGGGCTGCCTCGAGACTGAGGTGTGGTAGGACGAGCTGGAGATGAGGGGCCTGCGGCACATACCAGTGTCTGTGGTTAGCACTGCCTTCAGCTCACAGTGAGAGAGATTTTTATTGCAGCACCTTCTATCAGCTGTGTTAGGAGAGGAACAGGAGTGTGCGCCTCTGTTTGGTTCTGGCATGAAATAAAATCACTGTTGAGATTTTTGTAGGTGTTGATCTTCTGATTCATGGAAAAATCTGTGGGAAGATTTCACCACTTGCTATCTGTGCTGATAGAAAGCATCCTGTAATTTCCATACAGGTCTGATGCGTGATGTCTGCTATATTCACCACTTGATGAATGGTATGTGTTGTAAAATTGTGAAAAGAGACCATTTAGGTGTTTTAGACATAGACATAGACAAACTTTATCATCATTCAAAATTGCACCATACAGTGCAACGAGATTTCGTTGCTATAGGCTCGGATTAAATTTGGAGGAACTGCAGCAGTGATGTACATCTACAGTCTACTCTCACTGCTGGCTGAATTATAAACACTGGGAAATTATACTATGTTACCACATAAATTGAAATATCTTTCTTTGTCTTTCCTTATATTTCTGCAAAGGTAAGACGTGTTAGGCACGACAAACAAAGATGTTTAAACAAAGACGCTGTCATTTTACAATCACAACACTAGATGTCAGTAAAGGTCAACCTTCTCATCTTCTCATGTTTTTATAGCCGCACTGGTGGCAACATCATTCTCACTCTTCCAAAGCAAACCACATTAAATGACATTGAAAATTTTAAATAAAAAGCATTACTCATGTTTGGGATAACTGAATCTCAAAGAAGCTACTGTGTGCGTTTGCAGTGACAGAAGAGTACTCACTGCTGCCTGAGTAGGGTCCCGGGGAAGATATTATAGACCTGTAGGTAGTTGGAGGAAGAGGAGGTGGTGTGCCCCTAAAGCTTGGCGTCAGCTCTCTGGGGAACCTACAAAGTCTGGTAAATCTTCTCTCAAGTTTACACCTTCTGGAGTCCTCTTTCCCCCTGAACCCCCCAGGACCAGTGGAGACATGACTCCTGTACGTGGGGATCTCCGCTCCGCCGGCAGAGGAGGCACAGGACTGATGGGGGCAGGGGAGGAAGAGTACTCTGCAAACTGCAGGACCTCCTCATCAATAGCATCCTCTTCAGGGCACACAGGAGGGGAATTAGAGGGGGAGAAGTCTGGGGGCAGGGGAGGGGCTGGTTCGTCTGGGGGAGGAGGTCCGAACACGATGGAGGGAGGTGAGTCTGGTGGAGAGAAAGGAGGAGGAGACCCAGGGGAAAACGGTGGAGGTGAAGGCGGGGGTTCATTTGGAGGTGGTCCAGGAGAGAGGCAAGGTGTGGAAGGAGTGGATGAAGGTGTGTCTGGGGGGGGGAGTCCGGTGGCGGAGGTGGAGCTGGTTCATCAGGCGGTGGGGGTCTATCATCCGTGAAAGTAACCCATCTGGGAGACATTGTGTCCTCGCTCGTGGGTCCAAAGACGTCGTCCAAGTCGGGGGCAGGAGAGCCTCGGTAAGAGGCTGGGGAGAGGACATTCAGGTAGATTGGTGCAGAACTGCGAGCTGCCCTCCCATTGGGTAGATCGGCTGCAGAGAGTGTATTGGAGAAGTGAGATCACAGCTGATTGATTGCTGATTGACTTAATCTTTATTCTGTATTCTTGACAAGCAAGATGTGTTTAAATGATGTTTAAATACAAATTTACCAGCAGAGTCTGAAGGATAGCCATAGTGACTTCTTGATGGAATGTTTTTTGGAGGAAGTGGAGGAGGAGCTGGAACAAGTGGAACAGTTCAGCTCAGTTCAGCTTTATTACAAACATAGATTACAACAAAGAATAAATTCACTCATGTTTGCTCACCCCCTGTTGGAAAACTTCTGCTCAGCTGTGATTCTGATCGGGGTCTAGATTCTCCCCATGCATCCGAAGGTACCACTGTCATTGGATAAATGGGAAAAAAAGTGTCACCTTTGTAAAGGGAGTTTATTAATTTAGGTAAAGTTATGGCCCATCAATAGAGGACTGACCATCATATCTGGCATATTTGCTCTCTAAAGGTAGCTCAAAGAAGGCAGGAGTGTTCTGCAACAGCCTGTCACTGCAAAAAACAAAACAAAAAACAAAACAAAACATACATGCAACAATTAAAAAGTAGCTCACACTACTATTCAAGGCAAATCTGCTGCAAAACAATAGCATACCATCTTAACGAAAGCAGTGTTAAATTTGTCAATATTGCTAAAATAATGACAGACCTTGACGTCTCTGGGGCAGGACTTGGTATTGGGATTGAGCGTCTGGGTCTAGCGATCTCTTCACCTGTAAGAAAAATAACAAAGACTCAGCCGCTCCTCTGTTGAGCAGGAGTATAACTTTTGTAACTTTAAAGTGCCCCTATTATGCTTTCCTGTCATATATTTATGTTGTTCAGGCTAGGAGCACATAAGTCCCACCCACCAGCTGTTTGAACCTTTTTGTTCAAAAGTGGCAGCCAATCAGAAGAAAGTTGGCTTAAAGGGAGAGAAACTTAAAAGGCTTGTTTCAGGCAGAGGATGAAGTGAGGGGCTGTACCAAGGTTTAATATAAGTTAGATAATGATTATTTTGAACTCTGAATCATGCAAAGCTGCTCAACAGAAAATAAAAATATGCAGCAGGTAAGAGCATAATAAGTCCCCTTTAATATGAGCGTGGTAGCATTGTGGTTATGAGCACAGGTACAAGAATAGAGGAGTGATTTCTATAGAGGTGTACTTACAGGACAAATTCCTTTTCATTAGCCCCTGCAAAAAATGGAATCCAAACAAAAGATAAATTAATAAACACATCATCTTAAATCCTTTAAGATGTTCTTCTTTCTTATTGTAACAAAACACAGTAAGATTATAGAAACAGTACAGCCAAAAATTTAATTTGTGTATTATTAGTCTGGCCTTAAGTGCTCTTCGTCAGTCTTGATAGTTTTGATGTGATTTGTCAAGAGTTGGACATATCAGCTGGAGAAATTTGTGTGTTTTGCATAGTGCTGCCAAATAACTACATTTGAAAAACATCTGAGAAGCAGCAATGCCTCCTTCCAGAAATCATAGTTCACCAGAAAGATACACACACTTTCACTCGCAAACTGAGAAACCGAAGAAAAGTGTGCATCTACCTGTGATGTGAGGCTCATGCTCATGACAGGGTGTAAACATTAATGGTGCACCCCCTCAGCTGTGATGGCAGATAGCTGAATCTTTGGAGCTTTGAGCAGCACAAGTCAAGGAGGGAGATGTTTCTACTGTTTGTATCTCTGGTAAACTCACACTGAAACAATGGATGAACAGCACTACAGGCCAGAGGTAA
The DNA here is from genome assembly GCA_024447675.2 of Pterophyllum scalare. Classification (NCBI taxonomy): domain Eukaryota; kingdom Metazoa; phylum Chordata; class Actinopteri; order Cichliformes; family Cichlidae; genus Pterophyllum; species Pterophyllum scalare. Next base: position 79,308 of record JAMQGT020001556.1, on the reverse strand, counting down.
AATGTGTGAACTTGAATTTGGGGTTAATTGTTCCTTTACTCTTTATGCGTTTTTTTCTCTTTACTTTCTGCATCATGAGACAGTAGACATTAGAAAGCTGCATGTCAGGCTGTCAGTGGTAAAACAGCCAGCAGATGGAGTGAAAACTCACCGGACTGCGTCTCTGAGACCAGCAAAAAGGAAGAGAGAACAGACCTGGGTCAGAGAGTGAGTGACAAATCAGTCAAATGGACACTAACTACAACTACACACATCGCATCTCTTTACTTTAACCGCAAAGCCTTAATAATGCAATATGAGCCATAACTGTCTAGAGATTATGTGGACAATACGAGCATCACCTACAGTCAGCACACACACACACACACAGCTGCACACTGAATACAGCAGGCCTCTTGTAAGCGCCACTGTGACTAGATCAATAGGTTTGGAACTGTATGTGTGTGTTACATTTACTTTGCATTATGTAATGCACACGCTTTGCCATAAAGGTTTAAGTAAAGCTGTTGCTGAGCAGGAAAAAAACTGAATGAACACAAAAAAACTGTTGTGAATTTGTGTGAGGTACTAAGGTTGGGAAAGCAAGTGCATGCAGGAAAAAAAGGGAAAGCCTTGAAGACAGTTTACAAGAATACTACCACAGGAGGGAACATGTTATCAAGCGTTTCCATCGAGTGAGCACATGCCATGCTATCTCTCAGGATGGTGATACAGATGTGTGTGACAGGCTTACCGGACTTCTCTTCTACAAGAGGACGGCAAAGATGTGAGAAGAAAAGACAAGTGCAGGCAGAGGGTTAAACAGATATGAGAGAAGTTAACAGCTGTTAAAATATATGAACTGCACTGTGTGCCTATGGCGCTTTTCAGAACTGTGCAGCAGAACAGGAGTGCTGATCAGCAGCGCTCACCAGAGACGGAGACAGCGCCAGGCCTCCCACTGAGGCTTTTAGCTCGTCCATAGATGGAAGGACACACTTGGCACTGTCTGACACCAGCGGCTTGATCTTAATTTTGAACTTTTTCTTGCTGTCCTCATCGTCCTCTGAGTCGCTGGAGGAGAAAAACTGCTTTTCTCTGGAAGCTGGTGAACACTTGTAAAGGGCAAAAGGGAAGAAGTACAATATGCTCTACAAAGATGGAAACAATTCAATGCTCTGCAGCATTTAAAGCTAGGACAGTACTGTAGTGCAGACTGAGAGTAAGACATCCATTCAGTGTCCCAGTTAACTGTACTACAACTGCTGTAACTGACACTCCTGCTCTGCCTCTGCTAAATCTTCCTGCACAGGGAAGGTCTCCATAGTGCCAGCTATCTATGAATCCAGTTCAAACATATACTCCCACTGCTAACACCAGTGAGAGCAGAACTGAGGGTCAGTGGTTAATGACAATGGTGGTTTAGTGACAACTGGAAAGCCAGTCCAAACTCATGTGCCTCTGTCCGGCCGCCTTGTTGCAGGGGCACGCATACACAGGGACCATTGATTTGGCCTATTTAATGCTGAGAAGCACTCAACCAATGAGTCACTAAGCCAAACAGATAAATAGTTTTTGCTGGCAAATGCTCCTAAGACTGCTGCGTCTCCTTCCTACTAAAAGGATATCATCACCCTCGTCACCAGGCCGGAGGCTAAAGCCTTCCTCATCTACATCAGGAGTGGCCTGCAAAAGAGAGACAGCGAGAGTGAAATGGTGACAGTCATTTCTAGCCAATCACACACTGTAACAAAGGCACCCTCACACTCTTCAGTACCGCATACAAATGTAGATTCGATTTCACAGATGTCTTGCTGGAGACGTTCCACTTCCAAGATGAAGCTCCTGCTGACTCACAGAATATGCACCACCATCCCTCACACACATTTGCACCCTTTACTCGGTAATTTTAAACCTTGCATCACATGACACTGATTGCACAGCAGAGCACTGCAAGTATTGCTAATGCTAGAGCTGTAGAGTCCATGCACAAAGAGAGACAATGAGAGAAAATGTGTAGGTGTAGGCTGTGGATACTTACGTATCTGTCCCAGTCAATCTCCCCATAGAAACCATTGGGAGCCCCATTGGCCTTTTTCTGTTATCAAAATGGAGATCATAAAAAGAGTATGATTATAAAAGCTTGTGATGTTAGGCACAAAATTCTTTAAATTTCACAATCATTAAAGGAATGTTTGGTTTATGACAACTTATCATCAATCCTATCAACAGTACTCATCAGTGTGGGTAATTAATGATACTAGCTTTAAATAGCACCACAGTCACAGAGGCTGAGAGGAACAGATAATAAAAGCAGAAGCGCTTCCACTGAGGTCTAGAATGTACGTACACTTCCTTTCTTTCCACTTCCACTTCCTTCTTTGTCAGGTGAGCTCCTGTTTGAAACAACAAGGATACGGGGGAATTAGGTAGACAGATATTTGTGTCTATACCAGTAAATAATTTTCTTCATTCTGTATGTGGTTTTTAAATAATGCGTCCAGGGCTTGTTTTAAATAATTCAATACTAGTGCAATGTATAATACCTACATTTTGGCACTGACACAAAATCTCCATTTTCAAGAGAACTTTATTAGTATCATAACAGCACTTTGGTTTGTTTCATATCTCTCTGCATTCACACTCTCAAATCAATGAGTTCTCAAGGTGTTTTCAGAGTTTTGTGCTTCCTGCACCATCATTGCATCATCATTGCATCATCATCATCATCTGAGGAAACTCACGATGTGTCTTTGTCCTTGTCTTTCTTTCGTAAGCCCAGGGCTTTCCTGGTTCGGTTTTTCAGTCCTAACACAGAAACACAGACAGGAAAGGAGAGCGAAAACATTATCATTACAAATTAATTTTAAGATTTACAGCCAAATATAAAGTTAACTATCAAGACATTAAATTAATTAATTGCACTTAAGAGCAAATAACACAGAAGAGTAATAGACTGGGTGTATAAGAGCCTGGGGATGAGTACATGCTAGTGGATACACAGGAATTACAGTAACCCCAATACACTGATAAAAATTAACATATTGATTTGGAACAAACCCCAGGCAATCTGGCCAGAACCTCCACATAAAATGAAGCAGTGTCCCCTCCCTGACTATGTAGACTAGGAAATAAATAGGGACAACCATTCATCAATGTGTTCACTTCATTAGCAAGATTTAAGGGAGCAGGGAATGCCAAAAGCCCTCCAGTACTGTCGGCACACGCAGCAACAGATTTCTGAAATTATTATGACAGAATATCATGTATGAATATGCTCTGGGAACCAACGGACAGTTGACAATAAAAAATAACTGTAGGTTGTTTAATCACATAGTGGGAGTGTATTGATTTCAAAATTACATCAATAAGTCAACAGCCATGCTAGCAGCTCTGTGACACTATGTAGGCCCAGCTAAAAATAACTTTAGCTTGGCATGCTAACATTCTGACATTCACCATACCCATTTAACCATGTAGATCTAAAGTGTTAGCATGCTAACACTGCTAATAAGCAATACAAAGCTAAGAGCTATTTCTCCACATAAGACAGTCATAACAAGTTTGTTTGATAAACAGAAAGTCAGGAGCACTAAAGCTGGGGGAATAATTCTCTGGGTGTTGTTTCTATAAGTTGTAAGCTTTTATTGTTGAGTTACTTTCCTACGGAAGAGGATCAGTAGAAAAGTTACTTAGCAATATTTAATAAAGTCCAAGTACATTAAATCTGTACTAGAGTGAAATACTTGAGTGCATATGTTGCGCTATTTTCTACATCTACTCTACTATATTTTGGATGCAAATATTATATGGTGTTTCCAGGATTTTTTAAATGGGACATATAATAATATAATGTATTTGATTCTGAAAAGTGCATTATACATGATGAGTGACTTTAGGTACTTGGATGTATTTTGACTATAGAACTTGTGCACTATTAAGCTGCTTAAGTAGAATTATAACTTTAACTTAAATAAAAAGTCTAAACAAGTGTAAAGTTAAAAACACCCCATTTAAAAAACCTGGAAACACCATAATGCCAATTTTGATTTGAAAAAAGGAGGTATTTGTAAAACATATGCAAATACAAATACCAACAGCATAATATGCTTTGAAAAACATATTCTGTTTCAGTGTGTGCGTGTGTGTTTCTAAAATATGCAACCGACAGGTTTGCATAACAGTGTTTTAGAAGAAGTGAGCACAGTTGATAGTCAAATCCAGAGCAACAGGGACACGTGTGATGAACAGTTGGGAGGATGAACATTTTGTGCTACTCAGGAGCAGCTGATACTGTTTGTGTATTGCTCTGCTCATCATCCCTTTGTGTAATCTGCATGCCGTGCTTTAAACTGGATCACATTTTTGGACTTACTGCTTTTAATTTTTTTTTTCTTTTTTGTGGTTTACTCTTTTAATTCACTACTGGATATTATGTTGGTAAGGGGAACACAAAGTTGAAGAAACTCATTTAAATATTAAAATGAAAACTGAGTTGCTGATTTGGTGAATCATTGCACTTCATACTGAAATCCTAACAAATACAAGAAATGTTCATCAGTAGCATTCACTTGGAGGACTGTATGAGTGGCTGGACTGGCACACATTATTCCTGCAATCCTGGCTCTTCATCAGTGGAGATAGCTCTGTACCATGAGTCTTCTCTCTAAAGAATCAGTCCCAACACTGATGTGTAACAAACCTGTTGAACGACTGTGTACGACACACTGAGCAAGAACAAGCCGTGTGGTCAGACTGACTGCAAAGCAATGCAGATCACACTGTGCGTCACAGCAGGTCTGTTGTTTTTGTAACCCATTTACAAAGTTTGCCCGAGGAGAGCCTCATTAAACAGAGGCATCATATTAATTAATGATACTAGCTTTAAATATAGTTGAGTTGGGGTCTCCTTCATGCAAACTCACAGACAAAAGATTTTAAGAAACATTTTTGTAAAATGTTCCCAGGACCTAAGTGATGGTTTAAGACTTTTTCCTGATTAATGATGAATAACATGTTCTTCAGATTACTGCTGATCATTTTAAGTATATATTTCCCCTACAGTACCATTATTCCACTTTCAAAATTAGGGCTTCACAGTCATGAGATTTTATAGTTGTTTGCACCAACTTCCTAACTTTGGAGCATTATTATGCCCCACCAGTTCCAGATCTTGCTCTTCCCATTCAGTTGACTCTTTGGGACTTGCCTTTCTCTCTGCAGGTATATGGTGGTTGCAGCTTTCCTAGCAGCCACTTCATGGTTCCCATTTGCCTGAGGGATTCCAAGGTACTTGTAGCTGTCCTCATTGTCTCCAATGTTGCCTTCTGGTAGTGCAATCCCCTTCAGTTCTGATTACCTTCCCTCTCGTTGTTACTATTCGACTACACTTCTCCAGTTAGAATGACATCCTGATATCATTGCTGTACATCCTAGTGGTGTGGATCAGTGAATCGATGTCTCGTTGACTCCTTGCATACAGCTGGAGTAGGTGGCTGATGGTTGCTCCATTCTCCATTCTGGCTGAGGGGGTTCAGGTTCACTTTCAGTCTCATCTAGTAGCCCATATCTGCAGATATAATGTTCTTCTACATCTTATGGTCTTAATTAGCAGATGATGTAGCCGGAAGCTCAAGAAGAAATCTACAAACTGAATGCTTAAGCTGCATCTGGGGCGCTTCATCAGCTGATGGGGTTGACAACAAAGGAAACTGCATCTAGGAAAGTAGATGAACCTAAAAGCTGCAGGAGAAATGTTGAAAGTGGAAGCTGACTAAATCGTGTTTTTAAACAAAGTACTATATATTCACAGGTCAAGAATGATGCTTTGCATTCACCGTTCAACTTTGTTCAGACTCTCAGATTCTGTAATGGTGGAGTTTCCGGTATGTATCAATACAGAGCAGAGAGAAGACCTCTATAAACAGACGGATGGCAACCATTACTTTTGTAAATCCCGAAAACGAACCCTACCTCAACTACGCCAAGGCTGCCTGCTTAATGACAGCATGCTTCAGTTGCCAGTGACAGAGAGGAGATTTCAAATAAAGAAGAAATAAGAAAACAGCTCTCTTCTGATGGTGGCTTGAACCAGTTTCCCCTGCTTTCTCTTTAACTCCATCTTTTGATTTTTATTCAGTATTTTAGACGACAGTTTGCAAAGAGTACTTTAACATTATGCTAGCAGATGATACATTTTGCTCATTCCAGGACATCCTGCCTCTCAACCCACTCACTTGGTTTTCTTTCTTTTTAAATGTTTCCAGCAAAGGGAAACCCTATCTGAAGAAGGTTTCAACTTTCAGCAAGTTGATTTTTATGCAGTCCTGGCATTTATTGCTAACAGAGGCTGCCTGGATGGAATGATCAGTTTGATACCTTATGGCATGCTCTGGAAAATGATCAGCAGGAATATAAATTAGGATTTTTTTTTAGTGTCTGAACTATTCTATACTGCCAAAACGATTCACTTGTCTGCTTTCACACACATATGAAATTGAGTGAGTTGAGCGATTGACTCTGCAGAAAGTTGGAGACCTCTGCACACCATGCACCTCAGCATTTTACGTGCTCTGTCCCTTTGTGGCTGAGTTTCTGTCATTCCCAGGTGCGTCCACTTTGTTATAATACCACTAACAGTTGACTGTGAAATATTTAGTAGTGACGAAATTTCACAACTGGACTTGTTGCACAGGTGGCATCCTATCACGGTACCATGCTGGAATTCACTGAGCTCCTGAGCACAACCCATTGTTTCACAGATGTTTGTAGCAGCAGTCTGCATGCCTAGGTGTTTCGTTCATACACCTGTGGCCATGGAAGTCATTGGAACACCTGAATTCAATGATTTGGACAGTGAGTGAATACATTTGGCAATATAGTGTATGTAAAACTAGCAATATGGCCTTTAAACCAAGACATCTAGTTCAAATCAGCCACTTGTCCCATGTTACTGCAATTAATGATTTAATTTTATAGGGAAGAGAACCTGCACACTTCATCTACAGTTAAAAAAAAAGAAAAGAAAGGCATGTTACTGCACCAATACTTTTAGTCCAAATCTCACTAAATGTCACTAACTACATGTGACTACCTACACTGTGTGCACATGTAGCTAACAAAGGCTATGATGAGCTTGTGACATCTGTGTGGGTTTTCTCATCCTTGTGAACTGAGTACAATATCGTGGTAGGCTGACTGCAAGCCTTCTGCTAATAATAGCCACCTTCCATTACCACATAGGCATAAATGGATGGTAAAGACCAAACATCTGTCATGCAGAGCAAGATGGTTTATAATATTCTTCACCTTATTGGGCATCTAACTGTAGGACAGCATTCTTTACTTCAGTTTATATGAGACACGCACTAAATGCTCTGTGGTAGAAAGATCACCTGATAGCAAGAGGTAGTAGTTATGAATGAGTGCAGCTACTTGGACTGCCCACATCTCTCCTTAAATACATATTTATAGGACAGAATTGTAATATGAACATGTACACACACAGACATACACAGTTACATGTAAAAACAAACTCAAAAGGACATCACTCTGTACAGACTTTACCACTGTGAATGGCAGCTCCCCCTTTCTACACCCCAACACCTTCCCAGTCATTATAGCTGCCTTTCTATAAATCTGTCACACACACACACACACACACACACACACACACACAGTAGCCACATTGTCACACTGGTCATGCATACAGCTCAGTCGTTCCAGAGGTCCACAAAGCATGACAGATCACATCACTGCATTCACTAGTTTTAATGGCCCAGCAGGACACAAGAGGGCAGAAGGAGGACATAGAGAAACAGGACATGGACAATAAAAGAGGAAGTGCACAGATCACTTACCTTGCATCATGACTGCAGATTTTCATCCTATGTTGCCCTCTGGACTGCAGGTGGGCAGAAATGGAGGAGTCCAACCGGTCAAAAGATGCATGGGCAGGGCATAGCTAATTCTGTACGGCTCCCCAGCGAAGCACGATGTTGATTTCTTCCACCCCCGAGGGCCCAAGTCCCAGACACCCGCACAAGGAGGCAGGGTGGGAGCTGAAAGGCAGCAGAAGTGGTGAAGGACACAGAGAGGAGAGACACCCAAGAGGAATGTGCTGCAAATCGGGGGGGATAGGGGTCCTCTCTGTGTGCGTTAGGCCCCAGACGCCCAAGCAGCTCCAACACACGCCATCGCTGAGAGGGGGGATGCTGAAGGAAAGGCAGAGGGAAAAAAAACAGAGAGCTACAGAGAGATAGAGGGGCAGAGAGAGGCAGAGAAAGACCAGGAGAGAGAGGGGAGGAGGGAGGGAGTGGGAGGCTTGCTGATGTCACATCTGCACTAAACCAATCCCTGAAACCATGGTCACATGGCTGCTATCCCTTGATGCCTTAGCACCTCTTGGCTTGCCTTGAGCAGGCACCCTACATACTATACACACTATGCACACTATACATACATACTAGTCATAAAATAAAATAAAAAATGATCATTTATGATGATTAAAGTGTTTGAAATGTGCTGGACTGCAAAAGTGGAACATTTACAAACACTGTAATAAGAATGAAAGGTCTGAATAGTCAGAAAAGAGGGAAGCATTAAAAAAAAACTAGTATGTAGGATTTTTTTTATTTTTGGTCAGTTGATGAATTATATCATTTTATCTATATATGTGCCACATATGGTGCTCATAAAAGGCCTATATATATATAGCTATAGATATATGTGTCCATAAGCTAGGCTAGGATAAGACCATCAATACATCCATCCATCTTCTACTTCAGCTGTCTATCAATTCAGGGTTGGAGCTTATCCTAGTGGTCATAGGGCCAGAGGCAGGGCACACCTTTCATGTTCACATTCACACCTACGGCCACTTTAGACTCACCACCTAAACTAATATTCATGTCTTTGGACTGTAGGAGGAAGCTGGCGCACCCACACAGGCACAGGGTGAACATGCAAACTCCAGATAGAAGGGCCCCAGCAGACTGGTGGATTCAAACCCAGGACTCATTGCTGTGAGATTACTGCACTACCAGCGCACTGTGCCACCTACATAAGACCATGTTGCAACTTTTTATACAGATATTCTCCAAAAATGGACCAGTGTCCTATGAGAGGCGACTCTGTAGTGGAGTGAATGTGAAACCTGAATTTGTGTTTCCTCATATGGAGTTTAATAAATTTTAGTTCCTGACTAAAAACAATAACCTCAGTTGGAAACAGCTGATGTTTTGTACAGCACTTAAAGAGAAATCTTGTTTTTGTTTTCTCATATTTCCAGCTTGTTGTCAATCAAATCACATCAAACTGCACCAGCACAGTTTTAAGAAGGTCAGCTGGTTTTTCTGAGTGTCACATTAATAATACATGCTAATTTAGGAGTATTCATCAGGTTGGGCTGCTGCTTTTTTTTAAGGCATAAATATTTGAGGATATACATAAATAATGTGGGACAAGCACGCCTTTATCCCTTTACAGCTTACCGTGATTACGTTGTGTGTTTTTTCTTTGAGAATGTGAAATGCTTTTACTCAAATTTTGAGTACTTTCAGACTCAACACTTCTGCAACATTAAAGCTGCTATAAATCAAAATTCACAACTGTTTACAGTGAAATGTAGTGTTTAGTGGCTTGTAGACCATTGAATGGAACATGAACAACACAGTAATGGAAAGAGATGTGGTTTTGAATAAATCTGACAAATAAGGCACCAAAATGGAAAAGAAGACTGATGTGGAAATCAGTCAAAGGGTAGCCCTGCAGGATACAAGAAGAGCGAGAATTCCCAGTAAAATTTGACTGGAAAAATATTGGGAATAGAACTCTAAATAAGAACCAGAGAGTCACTTAAGCTTCAGCCGGTGGATTAGAATAATGCAGTCAAGGCCGTGAAAGGCTGCAGTTAGAACTAACAACGAGAGGATGCCAAGGGGAAATCATTTGTCCAATTTCAGTCAGAGAGATTTTGTTTTTTTCCCCAAAAAAAGAAAAAGAAAAATTTATATATATATATATATATATATATATATATATATATATATATATATATATATATATATATATATATATATATATATGTATGTGTATATATATATATATATATATATATTTATAATTCTTTTTTTCACTAGGTGTCTGGAAACACAAGAGTATTATACCAACCTCACAAAGCGACTATTTCTATTGCTAAAAATGTGTCCCACTTGAGGACAGCAGTACATCTACCACCGCAGAGTACACACTGTCAGCTATAATTATAACACATGTTCACTGGGAGGAGGGACCCCCAAATATTTGCCTGGAAGAAAGAGTGAGAGGTAAAGGACAAACTATTACTACTATGATAATGTGCGCATTAGAAAAACTGCTTTAGTGAAAGCAGTGGTATGATTATTCAGCTGCTTTAATGGCAGCGTGCTGGACATTTGAAGCAGAGTGACTCACCCTCACTGATACAGCAAGGACAGATGGGGATGGGCACGCGTGTGTGTGTGTGTGTTGTGTGTGTGTGTGTGTGTGTGTGTGGGTAGAGACCCTACAGTGGAGGTCATATAATTTAAAAACAGGAGAAAATTCAAACGTGTTTTCTTTCCCTCAGCTGTTTCTGTTCTATGCTAAGTGCGCACTCAGAGTGTAATCAGATGCCGACACAATACACACACACTAGATATCCTTCATGACAACTAAATAAAAAATGTTCTAAACCCTGAAACCTAAAATATTCAGGGAGAACCAAGAAGCTGAACACAACCTCTTTCAGTCGTGTAGTGTGTTTTCCCTGCGTCCACCACTGAAGTTTATTTGTAGCCACTCTTCTTCTCTTGAGGATCCTAGAGTAACTGTTAATGAGCTTACCTAAGCTGGCACAACAGACCGCAGGCTGCACCCGTCCGCTTCCCTCAATCAGCTTCTTACGTAAGATGCCATCCAGGGGTCAGAGGTCATGGCAGCTGGGATTAGCAAAGGAGAGCCAGACAGAGGAGAGCATAGGGAGAAAGAGCTGTGAGCTGCTTTGTTAGCCTGGCATTGCTGTTATTGTTGGGTTCTGTATATCAGACACACAGCAGTGAATGAAAACTGTGAACTGATCACAAACATTACTGAGACAAAAACTAAACAAACCAAAAACACAGCTATTTAGGTAAAGGTGTGTCTACAGACACAGGTAGGTTAGGCTGTAGTGATACTGCCCCACACAGCATACAAATAGGTTACACTGAATGTGATAAAACACTGTGGTACAACACGATGGCCTTCACAGAGACCTAACTGCAGGAAACTGTAGCAGGTCACCATGCATTTTAAATCCTTTCACTCTCTGTGGCTCAATACTGCCACCTGCTGAATAAAGCTGCTGACGACTTACAAAAGCGCTACAGTCTGGGACCACTTTATTAGGTATACCTGTGCAAACTATTGCCATTTAGTATTAAATTTTATTTATATGTAGCGCCAATATACAACAACAGTGGCCCCCAAGATGCTTTATCCTGAAAGGTAAAGACCCTATGGTATTAGAAAGAAAACTCCAACACTGAGATGGTCCCCTATGGGCAAGCACTAGGTGACACTGGCAAAGACGTGCAGTTAGTGGGTTTAGGTAATTTGGTAATTCTAAATTGGCCGTAGATGCGAATGGTTGTGTGTCTCTCTCTGTTTTAGCCCTGGTGCTATCAAAAATATTTGATAGCACTTCTATTTTTAAGCTTTCCTTCACAGAGGACGTCTTCCTCCTGCATGGCAAAATGGATTTTTCTAGACTCTTCAATCATTTTTGGAGGGCAAAGGAGAAAGTGTCTTGTCCTCCACCTTTTTCACAATTTGATACATGCTTTTAAAAGTGAGACATAAAAACTGCAATAAGTGTTTATATGTAATATGCATCCTAAAACTATTAATAATGACAATATGACTGGAAAAGAAGGCTCCAGCCTCTTCCATTTAACTCTAAAGAAATGATTGTGGAACTAAAACAAATAAACAATTAATATTTAAGCTGATGAAGAGATGAAAAATGACTGAATGATTTTTTAAACTAACACTACATTGCCAAAAGTATTTAACAAAGTGGAAGTGACTGGGAATGACAGCAACTCAGACAGAAATTGGCAGGTCATGTAAAATAACAGAGTGGGGTCAGCGGACGCTGAGGCACAGAGGTTGCCAAGTTTCTGCAGAGTCAATCACTACAGACCTCCAAACTTTATGTGGCCTTCAGATTAGCTCAAGAACAGTGTGTGGAGAGATTCATGGAATGGGTTTCTGTGGCAGAGCAGCTGCATCCAAACCCTTACATTCAGCGGTGTAAAGCACGCCGCATGCTGCTCTAGAGCAGTGAATCATTGTCAAACGCTTCTCCATCTGGCAAGCCAATGGATGAGTCTGGGTTTGGTGGTTGCCAGGAGAACGGTACTTGTCTGACTGAATTGTGCCAAGTGTAAAGATTGGTGGAGAGGGGGATTATGGCGTGGGGTTGTTTTTCAGGAGTTGGGCTTGGCCCCTTAGTTCCAGTGAAAGAAACTCTTAATGCTTCAGCATACCAACAGATTTTGGACAATTTCATGCTCCCAACTTTGTGAGAACGATTTGGGAATGGCCCCTTCCTGTTCCAACATGACTGCGCACCAGTGCACAAAGCAGGACCATAAAAACATGGACAAACCAAGATGGCACTGGCAAGGTCAGCAGCCATCACAAACTGCTTTGACCACATTTTGCTCTTTTTAAAATTTGTTTCTTGTTTTGTTACCTTCTGTAAATGACTCTGCTCTTCACCATGTTATATTTTGTAAATTATTCTATTTCCTTTTTATGTTTCCCTTTTATATTTTTCATCTTTTTGTTACTGTGTGAGAGCAGTCCTCAAAGCATTTCACTGCTGGTCGTACCTTGCATCGCCATGTATGTGACAAATAAACTTTGAATTGAATTGAGGGAGTTTGGTGTGGAAGAACTTGACTGGTCTGCACAGAGTCCTGACCTCAACCCTATAGAACACCTTTAGGATGAATTAGAGCAGAGACTGTGAGCCAGGTCTTCTCATCCAACATCAGTGTCTGACCTCACAAAGGTGCTTCTGGAAGAATGATCAAAAATTCCCATAAACACTCCTAAACTTTCCTTGTGGAAAGCCTTCCCAGAAGAGCTGAAGCTGTTATAGCTGCAAAGGGTGGGCCGATATCATATTAAACCCTATGGATTAAGAATGGGATGTGCCTCAAGTTCATATGTGTGTGAAGGCAGACAAGCTAATACCTTTGGCAACTTAGTGTATATTAGGCTGTGGTACATTAGACCTGACCATGTTGGCTTTTTTCTGATATTTATAAAATAAAGTATTTTCTAGAGATACTAGGCATATCGATTGGCTAGATTTAAAAAATAAAATCAAACCAGAAAACTCCCTCTAGAATCACACAGTTTTTCACTATAGTCTTCTTTTTACACACAAAAAAGAAAAATAAATCATCAAAGCAAACATCTTGCCATGAAAGAACCACCAGTTGTCTGGACTAACTAGACATCATGTGGAAAAAATGGCTTCAAAATCAGACACTGTGTGTTTCTTCTCCAAACAAAAATAAACTGCTACATTAATCTCTCTGTGCTTCTTCCCCTCCAGCACCTGTTTTTATGAAGCAGATAACAAAGAGACATTGAGTGTTCATGGAAGCTTTGCAGCGTGTCCTGACGTCTCTTAAAGTCACAGACTCGTGGATGTCAGCTGAGCCTGTGGGCAAAACAAAGAACTACTGCAACAGCACGGTTGCTCTTGTGACTCAGATGCTCCAAAATGTGATCAACGCGCAAAAACAAACTAAAATTTTACACAGCTCTTGTGCGAAAATGGAGACATTGAATGTCACAGTATGAATGACTTTAGGTAACAATGTAATAGCCTTTCTTAATTTCTGCCACTAGATGGCACAGCAGCACTATTGTCCCACAGCACCACATGTAACAAACCCACACTGGGCTGGTTATGACCATGAATCAAATGAATCCGTTCTACTTATTTTTTTCCCCACTGATGAAAATATGGCTGAAGTGATGTGGTAATGAAACCTGCAGCTATCATAGTTGAGTCTGCATAATCTGATCCTAGACATGTGATTTTAAATGTTGTGACACACTAAGTGTGCTGCTAAAAGGTGTGCCAGCTTCCCAGACAGTTGGCAGTGGATCAGGAGGTGGCAGTGTTATACACTGGTGAATTAGCCAATTGTCTCTGGGCAGAAAAGGCTGTGAGTACAGAGGGACGTGGTGAAGGGGAAAAAGGAGCAAAGTGGATGATGTAATCATTTAAAGGGACATTCACAAAAAAAATCAATAGAATCAACACATGGCTGTAGTCAAATTCTAACATTTATACAAGTTAAAATGAATTGTTTTATTATTGATTATTCAGAAAATAGTGCATAGCTGCAAATATAAAGAAACTAAACCAAAGTCAAATTTTTATATTTATTTTTGTGTACGATTAAAAATTGAGACAGTTTGTTTGATAACCCTATTATGCTTTTACTTATGTTCAGCCATATATACAGTTAAAATAGTGGATGTTCATATTAAAGTCAATGTGTTTTGCTTTTGGGTTTGTTTTGTTTGTTTGGTTTTACTCATGGCCATTGATACATGGAATCATGTCACTCCCACCTGTTGTCTAAACTTTCTGTTTACACGAGACAGCCAATCAGTACAAATTTAGCCTTAAAGCGAGGGGAGCTAAAATGGCTACTTTAAGATAAAAGATGATCTGAGGGCCTTCACCAAGGCCCAGTAAAAGATAAATAAGGATTATTTTAAACTATAAATTATACAAACCTACTCTAGTAGATTCCAGGAGTAGAATTATATTGAATAGTGACTAATTACAGTTAGCTGACAATTAAATGAGTTGCAAACACTGTGCATAGTCATGAGTGGTGTGCACATGCTAATGCACGAGTTTACAACACCAATAAGCTGAAAGGGGTAAACAATGTAGTGGGTGTCAAAGATGCATCAGAAACATAAACATTTCTTTTCTAAAAACATACAAGTAATTAACAAAGACCTATGAAGAACTCTGAAATATATATATATATATATATATATATATATATATATATATATATATATATATATATATATATATATATATATGTATGTATGTGTGCATATACACACACACACATATAGGGTAATATACAAATGAAATATTAGAAATTCACCCCACAAAACAGAAATACAAATTGATGGTCACACGTACACACATACAAACGCGCGCACACACACACACACACACACACACACACACACACACACACACACACACACACACACACACAAATCAATATTATTTATCAGACAGTTGCATGAAAAAAGCTCCAAAAGGCAACACCACCACAAACACATTGTAGAGATTCAGCCTGTACGGGTGTCATATATGGGAAATTAGCTTTTGAGATCAAAGTCATTTTATGCACCTGTTAATGTGTCTATTTCTGAGCAAAATAAAGTTGAGTAAAGTTTGGCATTTTAAAGTAGGAGTCTATGGTGGCCATTCAAGGACCAGCATTTTTTGACGCTGTGCTATGTATACTGTTCCAACCACCAAACCATATTTCACAGTATGTGTGGGATCTTTTTTGTTAGTCTTTGTGTAATCCACTATGCTACGGAGTATGCAGTATGTAAGTATGTAGGTCCAAAGTGTGACAGTAGTTCTGGCCTTAAAACCTTTTGAATAGACGTCAATTACAGAGCCTTGCATAGCCTGTAAAGAACATATTTTTATAAACCCGTTAAAATATATGTACCAATGCTATAAGGCCCGAGGATCTGCCTTGTTTGCATATGACCTCAGCTCCAACGCCTTAGGCTAAACAGAAACACCATCCATTATGAGGAGCGGTTAACCAGCTCTCTCCCAAATTACAGTGACTGTGGGTTCCCATTTTACTGATTTAGTGGTTGTGTGGTTCCTCATCTCATGTTACTGACTGTTATAGTAAGACATACTCACGCAGGCTAGCCTCCCCTTGTAAAAAGTGAGCAAGGCATTTGTTGGCAATTTAACAGGCACCAAGCAGGCACCAAGTTAAACACATTTCAAGCTCAGCGACAGCGTCCTGTGAAATTATTTTCTTTTCTAAGAAAGCACATTTCATTTTTCACTAATATTGAATAGGCTGATCTGATCTGATCTGATCTGTGCGGTGATGTTACACAGCTGCTTCATAAATACAGCCCCAGGCTTCTCAGCTGAGATTTGACCACATCCTCTGACGAATGAAGGTGGAACATTTTACCACCCTGACCAAGAGGCAACTGCACAACAGACACAGAACATTTCCTGGGCATGTACTGTATAATTGTAGTGACTGTTGTCACTGCTTGCCTCACTGTGGCCTGATTGTGATTGGCAGCTATGGCAAGGTATCCAGATGACACTTTAGTTATAGAGTTGACCTTGCTTTTAACCTGCTGACACACCTCCTGTCTTCACCCAGCTCTCCCTGCTTCCAGACTCAAATGATTCAGACAATATTTACCCTAAAACCTTGTTCTCCACTCCCCCCACACCTGCCTCCTCTGAGACATCCAACCTGTTTTAATACTGACTTTTGACCACTTGGCCTAAAGATAAGTTAACCTCTACCACCATGTTATGAAGCTTCTCGCATGTTTTGTTTAGTTAGTGTACATTTGAGTTTCTGAACCTGAAAACGTATAAACGCGTTTTTCCCTGTTGATCCATTGAGTTTTACAGCAAAAATATTAAATATACAGAACCAAAACACTGAATTAAAAAGAGAGCACTGTGAAAGGAACAAGCTTTTTACGAAGTGCGAAAGGCTCTAATACCATTTCTCTCTCTCTCTCTCTCTCTCTCTCTCTCTCTCTCTCTCTGTCTATCTCTCTCCCCCAACCTCTTGCCAACACCAGTCAAGGGATTTTCCTTCCCACCATCTCCGCCTGGAACACTATTTCCGGATTGTGTTGTGAATTTACTTAGTTCGTAGAGCACCAGGGAATGACAGGCCATGGAAAACTGAATGTGGCGATGTGGTTGGGCAGTGGGGAGGGAAAGACAGAGAAAGGGAACGAGGTGTGTGTGTGTGTGTGTGTGTGTGTGTGTGTGTGTGTGTGTGTGTGTGTGTGTGTGTGTGTGTGTGTGAGGGAGAGAGAGAGAGAGAGCTGGACAGAGAGAAGACAAGACTTAGCTGAATCGTCAGAGACAAGCCCAAGCAACAGCCCTCACCAAAATAGCACAAGCAAGAATCTCTGTGGGTAACATAAATTTGAGCATGATGAGTGTAATCAAACTGAGAAGGGTTAGACATGCGGCATAAACTATCTCCATGACCATATGATCTTGAGGATTTCTTTGTCACAACTGCGTGCTCGCCTCTGTACTGCGTGCTTGCCAGTCTGTTTGTCTTCCTGATTTCCTGTGCTTCGCCCAGAACATCTGAGCACACTACAATGTTTCTGCAGTTAAAGCCCTGCCTCGGATTAATAGTGACCTGTTTACCTTTTGACATTTCCATTGGTGATGAAAGCTAACCCTCTGTGACAGACGTAATTGTCAAAGTGGCTATACCAACTTAAGAGGCCTCTGACCTTCAAGTAACATGCGCTATCCTCGTTAGATGATCACACAGGATTAAATCAATTCACTAAGCTCATCTTTGTTTTCACTCCAGGGGGTTTTACACGAAGAGTGGGACCGCATGAACAAGGTGCATGTGAGTTGCCTAATATCCCACCAAATATTATAATTATAAGATATTTATAACTAAACAAACTGAGGTAGGAAATTCATTCACAGATCTTTGTTGCAACACCGTAGATGCTGATGTGCATCCTGAGTTCTAGTTATTTCAAATTCCTCATGTTTAAAGGAGCAAATCCCCATGAAGAATCTGAGTACTTGTAACTGAGAGAACAATACTGTCAGTGGCACAGTTGTAAAATATAAGCATTGGGATACTTTACAAAGATCAGGGAATTGTCTTGCTGGGCAGTATAACCTGCCAATTTGAGCTAATGTCAGCATGTAAATGGACATGATGACAGAGGCAACACGTGTATGTGTAGCAGATGGGATGTTTTCACACATGCACAGCAGCCATAAATATTCAAGACATTACCCTGCAGAGGGCTGTGCATGGATGGAAAAACAGACATTGTATGGTTTTTAACCAAAAACAAGATTTAGGTGATGACCAGTTATACACAGGTGTAATTTCTACCAAAACGTGTCCAGCTCCTGTGTCTGAATCAAGCAACGTATTTATCATAGTGGAAACACATTTGAGGAGCACGCTGTCCCAAACTCATTCTCTGACTTTTTTTTGTTCCGACACATTAGTATTTAAATATTTGCCAATTAGGACTGGACTCAAAGTGCAGCCAAGACTGTTAGGAATTATTTTTGGGAAGCATTTGGTCATGAAGAAATTTACTGGACAGTTTGAACTGATGAAAAAATCCGGCAGCCTTTATGGTGATATAAAAATTTGACAAATACTTCTGTGCTAAGACATACAAACTGTGTGGCTGGGGTGGCTGTGGCTCAGGAGGTAGAGCAGGTCACCGACTAACTGGAAGTTTGGTGGTTTGATCCTGTGCTGCTCTAGTCTGCATACCAAAGTGTCCTTGGGCAGTGTGTTAGATAGAAAGCACCTAGATGTAGAAAAGAGTGCCTGTGTTACATACAAACACAAAGTAGGCTATCATAATCGGTTGGTATTACCCTTTACATCCAGCTGTTGCCTAACTATCAAGATAAACTGAATTTTATATCTGATAGCTGTTGTTCAGGTGGCAGACTTGGATATTGACTACTCATATTAATACTAGTCTTTGGGAAAGACAGTGAACCCACAGTTCTTCTCATGGTAAAAAATCGCCATCATGTGTGAATTTGTGAATGTGCACAGACTGTAAATAAATTGAAAGCAATTTAGAAGCACCTTAAACCTGTATTCTTTCAAATAGACAGCCGAGGGGGGGGGATATGGTTACTAAGAGAAGTCTGATTCTCCGGGAAAAAGCCACTATTGCTCACTTGAGCTATGGCCTCAGTAAACACTTCTCTAACCAGCGTATAGTCTCAGTGGCTTGTTTCGAGCCATGTTTAATAAATGATGATGTTCATTTAGGAAATTACTGTTCCCATCACATTAAAATAGGACCCTCAGTCATACGACGCCCAGTTTAAAAATTAAATAAATAAAACAAGATGCTTAAGTTGAGGTTTCACAAAAGGACGTCCCAAACTAATACGAGATGTCACAGTGGCTTTGTCCACTTATATGAAGCAGCAACACTGTGAAACAGTTTAGAATTTTATTCTTATTCATATTTTTATTGTTGTCAATACTTTAATGATTTAATGCTACAGTCACACTAGGAAAAACAGTTGTTGGAGAATGCAGACCTGCCAACTACTACTGAAACGATTGCAATCGTGTACAATCAACTTGTGATTCATTGCCTTTTGAAATGGACGAGTTGCGTTCATTGGCACAGACTGACTCAGACTGACTGAAACGTGTTGGCTATTTTTCTGCATTTATATATAACCGGGCAATCACCAAACAACCAATAATCTTTTCTGGTTCCAAGGAGGTTGTTGTCCTATTTCTACTCTAGCATGACAGAGCCATTAGAAAGTTTCCTACAGTATAATGTAACTGTGTGTCTTGTTGCATGTTACAATTTTTCTCTTAACATTTAATATGAATATACTTAAACTACAAGGCTACAACTTCCTGTGTAATTTGACTTTTATTCTAAAAAAAAAAAAAAAACACTACAAAACTCCTCAGAACCATATAATGAGGTAAACGGTCTTTGGCATCATTTTTCTAGGTCACCACAATAATTTCATCTTGTGTAGTCAGCACTTTTAGAGTACAGCCATCTCTTGCACAGAATCTCCTGTGCTGACATGGTGAGTGTGGTGAAAAGGCCACAGACACAAGCGTAAAGTGGAAAGACGACGGGAGTAATTTACGTTAAATGTTACGACAACAAATGTAATCAGTATTTGGGAACACACAGTGTGGCTACAAGCTGTATTACCGATGTAAATTTGTGTTGTGTGTGGGTGGGAGGAAGTTTATGTGCAATAAATCATGTGGAGCATATTCAAACAGTTGCGGCGAGATTTGGAGCTATAGTGACATGTGATAATTTTTGTTCTTTCCTAAACTGAGAGAAATGTTTTGACAGGAGAAAGGAGATTAAGGGGGGGGGGGTGTCACATAATGGAATCTGATAAGGTCGGATTTATCAATGCAGTTAAACAGATTTAACATAACCAATTTAAACAGTTTTAAAGACCTACTTTAGGTTGCAGTACACTAGATCTTTTTAGAAGTAATCTAAGTCTATTAGCGGGGAAAATTAGAACAGATAATACCACTCTTGACCTGCTGGGACATACATACCAACCTATGGCCTTTAAGCACCAAGTGAAATCCCAAAGCATGACTCAGAAAATGAGTTTACTTGCTCTCTTTTTGGTTCAAGGCTGTGTAATTTACACAGGTGCTATTGTTTGTGCAGGAGTTGTGTAGTTGTAGATTCTTCTGTCCTATCCTCTTATTGTTATGGCTCCCCATCGAGTTCTTAACACATGTTGAAATAACTTCCTTAAGGCCTGTGTAAGCAAATACCACTTAAGGTATTTGTATGAGAGTTTGTGCACACGCGCGCATGTGTGTGTGCGTACGGGTTAAAAGGGAAGGGGCCAATTTGCGTGCTGGACAGGAGTAGTTTGTTTTGTCAGCAAAATGTCAATCTGTCTTTGCAAGGTTATCCCATATGATCTTCCTAAATGCACAGGGCTCGGTTGTCCATCTGGTTAGCAGTTGAGAGCTCAAACTCCCCCATTAACACCCACCAGTGCTAACCCATGTCTGGAGGTCCTGGTTTTTACCTCCCACAGAGAGGATATGAAAAGACAGACAAAGCTTTCCATTCTCTTCTTTTACTGTCAGATTTTTAGATCAGTGTAATCCTCAAATGGCTGCAACACGTGTACAGTGGTTTGGTTGCTCCCTAACATCTAACTTGACAACTAAACAATGCAATGGTTCTGAGAAAGGGACGCTCAGAAGAAGAATTCTGCATGTCCGGAAAAGAGCTGGAGTCTCCTGCATTTGCACACACTCACACAGCCAGGCAACGACCCAACATCCTCTAAAAAAGTCCATAAAGCCAGATCCATCCCCTGTCCAGACTGCCTTGGGCTCCCCTAAGCTATTCAGCGTGTGCAAATGAAAGATGTGTCTTGGAACAGTGCAAGCCTCTAGGCAGAGCAGAACCTAGCTTTGCACACAGATACACACAGCAGCCCTCTGGACAAGTTTGGCACCCACACCAGCAACTGTGGGCCAAAACTCATGTTGCGTGCTAACTCACTCCCTCCCCCATCCCCTCATGCTATCCCGCTCTGCAATTATATGCTACGCTCCCACCCAAACATGCAAGAATAGGCCTTCTCAGTCAACAGACAAACCGAGTCATTCTGTCCTCAAACCATGACATCATGACCATTTGACTTCAGCGTGAAATTCAAGCTTAATTTAACTTTGTCAGGGAAAAAAAAAAAAGTGGTGTGTGTTACACTGGCAGACGTGCTGCAGTGGTGTGAACAGTAACTTTATGCAATTCTGGGAAGGCAATGCTAATTTATTCTCTACAATGAGGAATATGTGACTCATGGTACACTCAGAGATCACGAATTTACTTTCTGAAGCATGCATCAGAATACAGTAGAAAAATACTCAACAAAACTCTTACTACCGACACAACAATAATGTGGAGTGATGTTTTTACCCAATATTTCATGAAACCTTTAGCAGTGGGTGTCGTACTATATAGAATATTCAAAAAATGAATGATGCAATGGCAGAAATAAGTATTATTAATAAAAAATACTTCCAATATTTTGACTTATATTGCAATAATTACATTAAACAAACATGCAATTTTCAAAATAAAATATTAAAATAATATCAGTAGCCTCTGCTAAACTTTTCTGGGGTCTAGATGCCCAAGAAGCATTTATCAAACTGCTGACAGCTATTGTGCGAGACACACCTCATTTTCCAAATCTGCCTCGCAACAGTGTCCTCTCCTCTGTCCTTGCAGCTCTGGGAGGGGTTCTTAATAGTGTGTGTGAGCACTTGCATGTGCATGTATATATGACAGAACCAACCACAGGCACCTCAGCCCAGTCTTTACAACAAAGAGGTCTGGTGGTTTTCACAGCAGCCCCACTTGCACTCCCACACACTCATAAATAACTATACAGATTCACTGCCCTGGCCAGGGGGAGAAAAGGAGAGAAAAGAGCCATTTAGGCAGCTCCTCTCCTCTCATGCCTTCAAACTGACCTTTTCCAAGGGTCAATCAGTCCCATCACAGCTCCTTATTTTGACCTCTTCCCCAACCCTCTCTCCCTGCTGACACTAACCTGAATCATCCCAACCCTGGTGCTAACAAGAGAATCCACTCAGGAGTCTTTGGTCATTGTGAAGGAGTATTTAAGACTTGGAAGGCATAACACCTCACAAGCTCTCAGTCCCTGAGCATGTGAGATGGCAGCAAGGGTCAGAGGTGAAGGTCACAATATGGGAGGAGGGGAATAAATCCTGTAGCATGGATGACAATGGCTGCAATCCCCACTGACAATGATGCCATTGTAGACTACGGGTTGCTTAGTGTGTCCTGGAGCTGTGCCTAATAGAGTTATAGTGCTGATGTGATGGCTGTGTAGCCAAGTAAAGTAGTGTCCCTTTATACAAGGGGGAAAACTGCCCAGGAGCTTGAAAGAGGTCTCGGCTTCTCAATTTTGCCTTGCATGAAAGCCTAGAATTGTGTGTGTGTGTGTGTGTGTGTGTGTGTGTGTGTGTGTGTGTGTGTGTGTGTGTGTGTGTGTGTGTGTGTGTGAAAGAGAAAGAGAAAGAGAAAGAGGGAAAGAGAGAGGTTTCCAACCATAGATCGTTTAGTCACTGACACACATGACTTCTATTTAAAGAGTTAGATTTGACACAATCCATCACAGAAGTTGTGCTGCTTACGCTGTGGGCTGACTGCAACATGACTTTTTTATTCACAAACCAATTTGGTCACACTGTATCAAGAATAATATCATCTTTGTTTGTAGAGCTGTGAGTTTTAGAAGTTACTTGCCATGTAAAATGCCATTATTACTAAGTGAATATCATTAGGCTTTCAAGTATTCATCAGACAAAACAAGCAATTTAATGCTTCTTTAGAGAATGTCATAAAGAAAGAATATTAATGACACCTGCAGCCATCACATAGCATATTTGCCTAAGTCATATTGTGGCCAAGTTGAAATATCAACCCAACTCTACTTTCCTAACACTGTAGATAATTGTGTGTGTGTATGTGTTTGCGGTGTTGTTGCCTTTTGGAGCTTTTTTCATGCAAATGTCTGATAAATAATATTGATTTGTGTGTGTGTGTGTGTGTGTGTGTGTGTGTGTGTGTGTGTGTGTGTGTGTGAGAGAGAGACTTTAAAAAATGAGTTTGGCAATTACGCTATGACGCTAATGGTATGGGAGAAAAGGAACTGCAGTCAGCATGCTGTTGCTTGAGATTGTACACAGCCAAATCTATGAGTCATTCCTATGAATCCCATTGTACAGAAACTGGCTACAATTCAGTCAGGGGTGCAGCAGAGATCACTCATAAGTTAGTCTTCAGTGAATGAGTGGAGCGGGGTGAATGGAACTAAACTGCTTAAATAATTATTTACACCTGCCTCTAGACAAAAAAAAAAATTAATTATCCAGCACTGCTTATGCTTGCACTCCGTGTGTGGAATGTCACTTGCCAAAACAATGAGGAGAGATAGGCCTCCATGGGACTGTCCTGCCTTGCATATTTTTTCAATACTGTGTTTACTTGTGTGTGTATGTTACATGCTGTATATTGTACTACACTGACTGAGAGACCACCGTATACACTGCATACAGGATGTAACTATAAAGACCACAAAGTTGATTTGTATGTGGCAAAGCTACCAATCCCAGATACATGCTGAGTTGCTAAGTTACAGTTAGTAAGCAAGTTAAAGTTATCCAAACCTACCTGGCCCTGCCTCCTAAACCTAATAACTGGTTATGCCACCCTTGGCAACAAGAACTGCAATCAAGTGTTTGCTAAGTGAATAACAGGAGGAGGCCTATCATGTACGCATTTAATACTGTTTGCAATAACTGGCAATCTTTCACATCACTGTGGAGGAATTTTGGCACTCTTTGAGTTTTTGAGCATGAGCAGCCTGTTTAAGGTCATGCCAAAGCATCTCAATCAGAGTTATGTCCAGACTTTGACTAGACCACTCCAAAACCTTTTTTAGCCATTCAGAGGAGGACTTGCTGGTGTGTTTCAGATCATTGTTCTGCTGCATATTCAGAGTGCTCTTGAGCTTCAGGACATAAACTGATGGTTCGACATTCTCCTTCAGGATTTTCTAGTAGAGAGCAGAATTTGTGATTGCATCAATTACAGCAAGTCATCCTGAAGCAGCAAAGCAGCCCCAGACCGTCACACTCCCACCACCATGTTTCGCTGTTGGTATGATGTTTTTTTTATGAAATGCTGTGTTAGTTTTATGTCAGATGCAACGGGACTCAAACCTTCGAAAAAGTTCAGCTTTTTTCTCATCAGTCCACAGGATATGTTCCCAAAGGTCTCGGAGATCATCAAGATGTTTTTGGCAAATGTGAGACGAGCCTTTGTGTTCTTTTTGGTCAGCAGTGGTTTTCTCCTTGGAGCTCTCCCATGGATGCCATTTTTGCCCAGTCTCTTTCTTAGTGTTGATTCATGAACTCTGACCTTAACTGAGATGAGTGAGGCCTGCAGTTCTTTAGATATTGTTCTGGGTTCCTTTTCTGACCTCATGCATGAGTCATTGATGAGCTCTTGGAGTAATTTTGGAAGGCCGACCACTCCTGGGAAGGTTCACCACTGTTCCAAGTTTTCTCCATTTGTGTATAACGGCTCTCACCGTGGTTTCCTGGAGTCCCAAAGCCTTAGAAATGGCTTTATAGCCCTTTCCCGCTGATAGAGGTCAATGACTTTGTTTCTTTTTGTTTCTTTAGAGTGCGGCATGATGTATTATTTTTGAGATCTTTTGGGCTCAAGGTGAGCATTTTTGCTGTCACCATCTTGGTATTTAAAAAATCGATGTGACAAGTGAGCAGTAGATCTGACTGTGAAACTACATACTGACTTGTGATTGATAGGTCTTGCGCAGTCTTGGATAATCCTCCGTTCTGACTTGTAAAATGACAAAAAATTACAAAATGGGTTTAATCGTTTACTCCAAATGAGTGACGGAAACCATAAACTCATTAGAAAAGTGTTAACAGAGATCAGGACAGTGAACTAGTTCGCCAGAAACTTTTTGCAACCATAGGCATCACCCCCTGGTGGCCATTAAGAAGAATTCAGGTTTAAACAGATCTCACTTTTCAAACCCAGAAGTTACATCCAGATTTTATACTGTGGTTTCTTCTGGATAATGTTAGCCTTATTTCCAGGAAAACTGCTAACTGACATAGCAACTTACTGGCTAACCCTAGCTTGCTTCCTTGCCAACACTGGCACAAGCAAACAGCTATTTGAGCCAACATCAGTTTCTGTTTTCTTTGTCTTTCTGTGGACTTTGCTTACTGTTAGCAGGGGAGTGGAAAAGAGGGACTGAGGTAAGGCACTCAGGAGTAAGTTGAATCTTTCACACTGGAAACTATCCACAGACTATTACAGGTCACCAAATAAGTCACAGAAAGTCTAATTTTATTCATTAATGATACTGATGACAGAATGGAAATTTCTGGTGGTTATTTTTCAGTATTTCTGACATTTGAAACACAAAAAATAAGTAATAGATTATTCAGCAACTGAAGTTTTTGTTACTTGTTACTGCAGCTACCTACATGGGTCCATACTTAATGATAAAAGGACAAGAAATGACAGCATCTCACGAATGCAATCTGCATTAGCATTTCATCCCTAGCCCTTGATTTGGCACACCATAGAGTTGGGGAAAGCCTAATAATCATCTTCTGCATAACTAAGACATTGAGCTAGTAGATATTATGAGGTGACACACCACGAGGACCTCAGCTGTCACCTCAGTTAATAAGATTAGGCTCTGACGGTATGGAGTGACAGATGATGAGAGGTAGGTATGACCTCTAAGAGATAATTCAGAGGACAGAGAAAGAGAGGGGGAGCACTGGAGCATTTGGAAAAATGGTATGTCCGTTTTGCTGATGTCCATAGTAACAGTAGCCTCCAATTTAACATTCCATCCATCAAACACTGGTTTGAGTTTTTTCTCTTTTTCCTCTTTTTGGCTTCTCTTTGACCTCCCTAAAAGAACAAGCTATGTTTCCCAGGGCCCAGCTATTTGAAGCTCATAGTTTTGGTCATCCAAGGTTTTTCTGTTCCAACTCAAACCGTTCAGACACTGTCCCAACTTACATTTCCTCAATGGCAGGGTCCTGGGGTCCAGACCATAGCCGCCCTACACGCTGCCCAAAGTTGAGTTGCCTCTGGCAGGACTGCTGCATGCTTTGTGTGCTGGTTCTGGCTGCCGATCAGGGAAATCCCACAGTCTCTCCATGGTGAATGTCGTACGCCCTGCCAAGGCCATTATGCATCCCTTCAATGGCCTGTGAATAGTAGCACACTGCAGAAGGTTTAAGAGAAGTGCAATTCACTCAGGGCTACAGTGGAAGACCATGACACAGACACTGACACTAGTGAACTGAACTAAGAAATGATTTCTCCATACTGTCTGCTCACACTGCACTATACAGGAATATATAAAAACAACTGGTTAATAATGTTCCTTGACACAGTCTAAACAAGCAATATTCTAAAAAGCCACAGGATTATTCCACTAAGTCCAAATATCGCTTGTTCTGACTTATTGTGGCTAAGTGAATAACAGCAGGAGGCCTATCATGTACACATTTAACACTCTTAAATATGAGGATTAACACTCATTTCATAATTTCCCTTGAGTTAACATAAAATGCACCAAACTACACCGATCTAATAATCTCTGGGACACTAAACCAATCATGTTTGCCAGTCTCCTGAGCTCCTGTTACCAGCTACAATAGCATATGTGCTGTTCTCACCTTGTTAGTCTGGAGCCATTATTACACATGAATTTTGAATCAGGTGGGAATTTTGAATCAGGTGGGACATTTATTGCAGCTGCCCTTTTGCACATATATCGCACACAACAGAACACTGGAAATGCTCTGGTTTAGGCAGGACACATAACACTCACTGGATTGCTCTGAATTCATCAATAACCTGCACACATGGGCACAACTGGACATCACACAGAGTTTGTACTGGGGTGCTGTAAGGGTAAAGACCAAAGTGAAGTGAAGGCCATATTTGAAGATATGTGTAATCTCACCCATTAATGCTGAGTACTCATGTAATAAATGCAGTAATGACTGTATATGGGTCTGGATGGGTTTGACAGGCATCACAGCTGGTGTGATCCCATCGCAAAATCATCTCTAGTTTATTTGCATTTCTCTTCCAGGCGGTGTGACGATGAAAAATTAAAAACTATAATTTAACTGACCTACTTTCCTTACTGCTTGAAATGGACCTCCACTTGTTTGTCAGATTAGTGTCAAAATGTAAACCTAACAAAATAAAACTTAAACTGTTTTCTGCACAGAGAAACATCTGTCTATTAATTTAAAGCTCGTGCACAGAGTTTCCCAGCACTACCACAATCTGGTGGCATATTGCAGTGGTGGATATCAACATGAGTCACATCAGCTTGCAGGCAGCTGGCAGGCTTGCAGTATCAGCCTATCCTGTTAATCTTCCGATTAGTCTTCACTGATCCCATCAGGACTGCCTGGATCTGGGGTGCAGAGCCTAAAGGTTTAGCCCACAGGACAGCCCTCCCTCTCCCTGACCACTACACGTACACACAACGAATGTGGCTGACGCACAGGGAACACACAGCATAACCTAATTAGCGAAACTTTTTCTAATGCTGATCAGAGAAGCAACATATTCACTCATTGGCATCGCTGACATATTTAGAGCCCCCGTGCTCTTCTGTTTCAGGAGGGAGGTGGCTGTGAAATGTGTCACAGAGGTCAGACCCTGAAGTTAAAGGGGCACATTCTGTGCCCTTCTGACACTGTGGCAGTGGGGGGTGGGGGGTACGGCGAGCAGCCGAGTGATATGCCATGACAAACTTCAAGGTTTCTCGAAGTAGGAGGGCACAAAGAGCACACAAACACTCTGACACATGTGAGCATCCAGTGCGGGTACTCATGCAATTACATAGCTGCTGTATGGTGGATGTAATGCCTACGAGACTTGCCAACATCTCACAGCTGCCATTCGGCAAGTTAAACTCAGCTTGCGTGCAACACGCAAATTATTCACTAAAGTGAATTTTACTACAAATAATTAATAAACTCAGTTTCCTAAATTACCCACATGCATGCAGATGCTTGATGCACAGCTGTGCTGTCTTGCCATAACAAGGTTCACCATGGAGGCTAATTCAGCGTTTCATGGGCACGGACTGGATACAGGAAAAAATCAACTTACTGATGGGAAAAAGGAATGCTGTATGCAATTATCTCCCCTGACTTTCTAAGCTTGGGTCAAAAGGGGACAGACTATAAACGCCTGGACACCAACAGAGGCAGACCTCTGACCAAGCAGGCCTTGTTTCACTCTCTCTCTCTCTCTCTCTCTCTCTCTCTCTCTCTCTCTCTCTCTCTTCTCTCTCTCTAAGTTCAGCTGGTGGAAGAGGCCTTGGCTGTTTAAATTTACGGCACAATGTCATTCTGTGTCATGAGCAAACCACAATGCATGTATTCATCCAAGACGAGTACACAAGAGGACAGTCATGTTAATACTCTGGCCATTTTTAGCATATGATGCAAGAAATACCAAAGTGTGTCACTGTAAAATAACAACTTCTTTCAGACCTAAAAATCACTTGTGTGCACAGGTAGTTACACACCTGCTATCTTTAACAGGATGATCTCATAGCAGCAGTAATTATGAGTGGTGTCAGCCAAGACGACATGTACGGCTGCTAAACATGTCTGGCAAGCTCAACAAGAATATAATATTCCCATGCCAACTAGGAAACTGCAAAAAGTGTTTAAGACAAGCAAGTTTAATTGCTAAAACTTGAAACACCGTTTTGTCACGTGTTCACCGATAATCTGGAACAACCATAAAGTGGCTGAAACTGCTATAATTCTTGCTTGTTAAAAAAAAGGTGTTAAATATTTTTCATTTAATAATTGAAACTTTTTTATTATTTCCATTCATGTCCAGCAAAGAATTTTTCAGCTGTTAGGGCGAAGCTTGAGGGGAACTGAATGAAACCGTCTGGAATCTACCATTACACTTGTAGGGGTTACTGATGTGGAAAACGCCAAATATATGCAAACATAATTTACTTATTTACATGCAATTACGTTCATTTTGATTTAAGGCACCCGCTTTTAAATAATTTTCTAATATATATATTTCACCAGGTCCTTTTTGTACATCACACAGGAGCCCAACGAGAAACAGGATTCCCCTGCTGTCGTAGCAGCTTGGACCGTGCCAAGATGATGTTACGAACTGCCCTTTAAAGTCGCTCCACTTCCCAGATGAAGTAGAGCGCCGCCGCACAGTAACAAGGCATGGACTGACAATCTGTATCTCTGAAAATGGTCCCTATTTAGACAGGCTATTTTAGAACGCTAGTTTTTTTCTCTGTTGTTGTTGTTTTTTGCCTGTGGGACATTTATGGACGCGGAATCTAAGGAGTTATCTTTTTATTATATGTATGTAGGACGTGGCGTCTGGGAACACTCTTAGGTAGCCTAGCTTAAATTAGGTTAAAAGAACCGTGCACTTTTTTTCTCCAGACGCGCAAAGACAACAGCGGCAACCTGGACTACTCTAGTGAAACAGGAATGGTTTATCCTCCCGAAGGTTTATTCTACATCGAAATGGACCAAGCACCTCCAGGTAAGTTAGGGTTAAAAACCAGCCATTATCTGCGGGGGGATTGGGAGCGTTTTATAAATGCTCCGCTTTGTTTTTTTGTTTTGTTTTGTTGTTTTATAGCATAACCTTGGTTAATATCCGTTAATAAAGATGACATCTGACAAAACGCTGTGCAGGTGTTGGTAAAGCGTTGCAATGGTCAGGCTCCCCCAGTGGCATTGCCCAGGCATGCATAGCGCAGTTCACTTGGCAATTACGTAATACCTTTCGGAGAGCCAGGCGCAGTGGCTTGCCTCTTTTCTTTTGTCTCGGCACATATGGCAAACTTTGACAGGGATGCAGAGCGGCTTTGCGTCGCTCCCCCACCAAAAAACGAAAACAAGATGTACCCTAATGTGCACAAGAGAGGAAAAAGATTGCGTTTTGAAAAGAATACAGTTGCGGGTGCTTTAATGAACGACCGCTTTGTTCTCCACTGCAGCCAGCCGTGGTTAATTTGCTCGCCTAGCTTTGAAAGTAGGCTACAGGCGGCTCGTCTCATGACTTAGCTCCGATAAACTCATTCTGCAGCCTGTTTGCAATATTACAGCGCCGCAAACGTTTGGATAATACGCTGGAGCCTATTTGAGTTATGTTAATTGACTTTGGCTAATTAACCACTGCGTCAGAATCTTCACACCTAAACTAATTTAGTAATTTTAATAAGTGGACTACAATTAATTAAGCAGCTTGCTGGACAGGTTAAGGAGTGCTGCTTAAACACTATAGGAACAATGCAGGTACTATAAAGCTTTTAGTACAGAAAGTAAAGCATAAATGAAGACATAACAGGTAAGCCAGTCCATAACCTATCATATGTTTTGTGTGCGTATCAGACTGCCAATTCGGCATCTTAATCATTTCTTGCATACATTACTAGGACATTTACTAGTGCGAGCATGTGGGCTTTGGAAGCCGGTGGAGTGTTTTTTGGCAGGACTTGGGAGGAGGAGGGGGTGTGCAGACTTAATTTTCTTGTTTTGCGGAGTTCAAGAGGCGCAGCGGTTCGTTTTGTGCATGCCACCGAACTGCTGCACCTGTCTTTTGTTTATTTTTAAGGTCAGGGGGAAAAAGGAGGTGAGCGGATGGTGGGAGAGAGCCACATTTTCTCCCGTGTGAGGGTGCTCTTGTATTCTCCCTAACTGCCTCATGAAAGGCACTTTTGTCCTGCAGTGAAATATATCGCCCTTCACTCCTCTTGATGCGGTTTCCCCTCCTTTTTTCATTTTTAAGGAAAACGCTTAGTCTTCATACCTTCAAGTCATGCCCCCCCCTTTCAGGGTTGATGGAAAACTTATGATCTCTAAGCTTGCAATGGTTGTAAAATGAAAAGGGTGGTCTGAGAGACCAAAATATAACTTATAGCCTATTTTATGCCAGTCATGCAATTCAGGACAGTGCTAGAGGCAAACTTTAGAAACTGGACTCTAATTTATTTCACAAGAGTTGGATACTGGTTAATGGGTAATGGTTATTATGATCAGTCAAGTATTTGGAATAATTTAAAACCATATTTAATAGTTATTAACTCATCAGAAATGAGATCTACATTTCTATTTTTAGCACCAAAGATCTTGGTAATGATTTGGCAACTTGGAAACTTGCCTGGGCATGTCCTCAGATCTTGACGGGCTTCCTCAAGCAGGGGTGTTACAAACTGTCTGTTTGGGGGACGTGGGGAGGGTCATAATATTGAAGCGCTCATGTTTACTGTAACTTAAGTAGATCTTGTGACAGATTAATGCTTTTAAGATCTCCTTTAAAAAAAAAGGAAAAATGCATTTTATCTCATTGTCTTTTTTGCATGCAGCTCTTCCGCCCCGGTCTACAAAGCCACCATCTTCCACCATGAACAACAACTGCCTTTTGCCTCCTGCGCATTCGCTACAGGACGCTGAATGGTACTGGGGTGACATAACGAGGTAAAGAATGAGAACATCAGCGGTCCTCCAGCAAACATCCTATTCTTTCCACAACGATCTCATGTGGCGTTTGGTTGTTAAACATACTGGCACGTTGAATCCCATTAAGCATTAACCGACTCTCCCCACAGGGAGGAAGTAAATGAGAAGCTCCGAGACACACCTGATGGCTCCTTTCTGGTGCGTGACGCATCCACAAAGCTGCAAGGAGACTTTACGCTGACATTAAGGTAAAAAGAGAAAAGGAGGACAGTTATTCTAAACACAGCACTAAAACAATATTAACAAGGGTTAAATTCTGTTTCACACCAATCTAATTTTGTGCTTGGCTCGCATTCTCAGAAAAGACGGGCACAACAAGCTGATCAAGATTTACCACCAGGACGGGAAGTATGGCTTCTCAGACCCTCTCACGTTCACGTCAGTGGTGGAGCTTATTTGGTACTATCAGCACCATCCGTTGGTTGAATATAATGCCACACTGGACCTGATGCTCACCCACCCTGTGTCCCGTTCCCAGCAGGTTGGTGAGCAGCGCAAATACAAACTTGTCATTTGATAAACAAAAGGGTTAGAGTTGTCTCAAGTGAAATTTGTCCCTTTTAGGTGAAAGGGGACAGCGTTGATGTTGCTGGGCGAAAGCTCAAGGAGGTCCAAAGTCAGTACCAAGAGAAATCAAAGGAGTTTGATCGTCTTTATGAAGCCTTCACGAAGACCTCACAGGTTAAAAACGCAGCTTTTTTTTTTTTAAAACAGCCAACCTTTATTCCTTTTCTAAAGTGTGCAGTTTACTTTCAACTAATCTTTTCTGAATGGCTGCATTCTGTGACACAGGAGATTCAGATGAAGCGCACAGCAATAGAGGCTTTTAATGAGACAATGATGATTTTCGAGGAGCAGTGTCGTGAGCAGGAGCGCTATGGGGAGGAGTTTGAGAGAAGCAGTCATTCGGAGGGAATTGACAAAGATTTGGAGAGGTACTTCATTGCGCTGTGGCCGGGGGGGGGGGTCCTTAAAATGTGGGTGCATTAAGCATGTATTCCCTAAACTGTTCACTCATGTGACCTCTACTTTTCTTCCCTAGCTTTCTGATACACTACGAGAAGCTGAAGTGCCGTCTTGCAGAGATCTACGACAGCAAAATTCATCTGGAGGAAGACTTGAGGACGCAGGTGGAGGATTACAGAGAGACTGATAGAAAGATGAACAGCCTACGGCCAGACCTCATCCAGCTACGCATCATGAGAGACCAGTACCTCAAGTCAGTAGCATCAGAATATTGTTTGTGCTATTTGTGGTAGTGATGTGTGATTTATTCCTATTAAATACTCCTTTCTTCTCCTTGCAGCTGGCTTAATCACAAAGGTGTACGGCAGAAACGCATAAATGATTGGCTGGGGATGCATAATGACAGCCTTGATGAGTAAGTTTCAGAACACATTTTAAAAAAAAACAATTAAATATGTAACTTTTAAATAAAATGTAAAACTTTTTAGAGATGATATAACGCCACCGTCATTCTTTCAGTACGTATGTGCTAAAGGGAGATGAGAAGAATTTGCCACATCAGGACGAGACGAGTTGGTTTGTTGGCGAACTGAGTCGGACGCAGGCAGAGGAGATGCTTCAAGGCAAAGCTCCAGGAACATTCCTGATCCGCGAGAGCAGCAAACAGGGATGCTATGCCTGCTCTGTTGTGTAAGTCCCAAAATTTTGGCATCAAAAACATCAAACCAGATTGACATGCACACTAGTCTTGTTTTTAAACCATGGAACCCTCACTGATATCCTATTCTCCCTTTATCGCAGAGTAAACGAGGAAGTAAAGCATTGCATGATCTACAGCACACCGCATGGATACGGCTTTGCAGAGCCCTATGACGCCCACTGCTCACTGAAAGACCTTGTCCTGCACTATCGCCTGCACTCATTAGTGCAACACAATGATGCCCTGGATGTGCGGCTGTCGCATCCAGTGCACGCCAAAGCTGCAGCCACACCTTCTCAGCACGCAGAGGAACAACACAAACTGTTACAGACTCCAAAACACACGTCGGGGCTGGCCCCTGCGGCTCCGGAGATGTGATCCAGTGGAGACAGACAAAAGGACATGTTTACTGCAAGAATGACTGCATCAGGGTGCATTGTGTAAAATTTTTTTTTTTTTTTTTTGCACTACGGTGATTCCATCGGTTTTATGAATGGGATTTCACAGAAGTGGGACCAGAACTTGAATGTCAGCTTGAACTTTTTTTTTTTTTTTAATTTGTTTTCAAAGAGACTGTTTTAAGCTTTCAGACAATTTTTTGTTTTTGTACTTCATTTATTGCCATTTGTTTAATGGACACCTTTTGGGTAGGGATGCTGACCACCTGAAATTTGCTCACTGATATCAGGTGCTGCACTTTTCCAGCCAAGAGTTCACGTTGCTAGAGATGTTTCCAGTTAAAAATGTATTTAGTTCTTAAATTTTTGACCCATGTGTTGGATATATTATATTGGATTATTACTACAAAGTGCTTTTGTGGTGGGGTGTGGGGAATGGTGTAAACATGCTGTTTCCAGCCGGTCAGGTCGGTCAAGTAGTTTTTGGGTAAAATGCCACATGTGAATATGTGAACTTGCAGTGCATCTTGGCTATTTGGCCATTTCTTAACTGACATTCATATACAGTGGATAATTATGTAGCATTAACATCCTGTAGAATACCATAGTAAAAGCATATACCCATTGACCAAAACACTAAATAGTGAGCAGAACTACATCCCTGTTTAGTCCAGTAATTGCATTTGGGCAAGGGTAGGGCAGTTTATGTACACCTGCTGATGTGCTGATCAAAACATAATCTGAAGTACTGTATGTTATATTCTGTTACTCAAAGAACTATAAGCTTTTTGTATTCTATATATATTTTTTCTATAAACATGCCACAAAATGAAAGCTTGAAAGTGCAATCCAACAGTATTTCTATTGTTGCAATGTATGATGGTGGTGGTGGTGGTGGTGAAGGTATTGCTGTTACTAGAGGCTGACATTTGCCACAGAAATGCACTCTTTAGTGGCGCTGGTATGATGTGGCCTCCAATATTTGTGTGAACTGCCAGAGGTCCGGAAGTATCCTGCCTCCATTACTTGAACTGTGGCATTGCTTGAGCTATGAATGTTTTTCCATGACATGCAGCCTACATAGCTTAAGAGGAAAGGAATCCATGTTGAACTTGGCACATTTTTCGAGTTTGAGGACAATAGATGCTCTGTACAGAGACACAATAAAACATATTTCTAAAGGATGCTTTATGGAAGTAGGTTGATTAAGTCTCTTAAAATGTAACTCCACTGGGGGACTGAGGAAATTCCTCAGGTGAAGCTAAGCAATGTGAGATCCTGACCTTTTTCTTGCTGAAAGACAATAAACTGATGGTTTTGTCAACTATTTCAGTGGGGCTTTTTTCAGTCTGTTGCTAACACGGTTCAAAAAATTAAGTTTTTATTCAAAGTGCTCATACAAAAAAGGTTTAAAAGGAGTTCAGTGACTAAAAATGATGCTAACAATTATCTTGAGTTTACCGTCTCTAGTGGAGCCATTGTAGTCCAATGTGCTTATCCTTCAGTCAGCAGAGGTGGGAGACAGCGAGAGCACGCTGCAGACAGATGGGAGAGAAGGGAAGTGATAAAGACAATAGCAGGATGTGCGCAGCCTCTTCCGTACTCGGCCTGACTGCTGTTGAGTCACTCCAAAAAAATCTTCAGGAACATTCCTCACTAGGAACACACTTTGTTTTCAAACTTTTGATCCTTCTGTGAAGAAAAAGGAATGCAAATCAACATTTGGTACTTGAGAGCAGCTTATGAACGTATCGCACAGTCAGCATCACTCCTGTCTGATAATTACACTCAATGAATGCTTTCCAAATGTACAAATTTCACCACTGCTAAATCTCAAAAGAAACATGTATAGACCCTGGGGTGTATGATAATGACAATTACTGTGGATGACACCACCACTGGCCACTTGTATGACCAGAGCAACAGGTGGCCTCTTTCAACCATCACAGAAGGTCTGTGTTAGATAAGGATTAATGAGGTGCAGAGGGCAGGGATGTACTAGGGGAGAGTTCCAGGCCACGGATTACTACCTCTTACCTGTGTCAGCATGGAGAGTGGGTGGACAGGAAAGCATGCATGCCAGGCTAGGACTGACCAGATGCAGGGTAGCTAGACAGGACCAGAGCCCTCAAATGGTAAGAGTCGTGTCATCTCCGCTGACTCCGGTTACAGGATGGCAGATCACGGAGCCTCACAATAGTTCCCTGAGGTTAGAGACATAGCTGTGCCATAGAAATATCGATATAGAAATTTGAAATGTATTTTTAAAACGTAAGCTGTTTAATAAACAAGCCTATATGTTATCAGAACATATATCAAATTCACTTGCATATTAAAACATGTTAGTGGATTATCCACCAACAAATTGGTATATTTTGGACATGTTAACTGTCATGTGTGAATTGAAGCAAATGCAGAGCAACCAGGGACAGCTCATTAATTGCAAATTATTTCATCTTAATGTTATTTCATACAACATTATGAAATCAGAGAAAGAAAAGGCTTCAAAACTTGACTTTTGCTGGGCTGACCAAGTAAAATGTTATGTACTTATGTAGCTGTCAGCTCTATTTAAACATATTTGTCCAGTGTCCACAGTATGGCCCAGCATGATAAAAAAATAATTGCATAACAATCAGGGAAACATCTAGCTATTTTAGTGATAGTTTAGGGACCATATTTGAGAAGTCTTGTAAATGAAATTTTTAGCTGGTCCTATTGACTGTGACCTCTGTATCATGTTAAGGCTCACACAAGCTTTAAAATATGACAGTAGCTCTGAACAAAAAAATATGGTAAATTATAAATCAATCAAAGTTTTACTCAATCACACGAATCCTGTATTACAGTATTAGTATATATTGATTATTTAACATCAACAACTAATTAAGGTCCATAGTTTGTATATTAAAACCATCCCAGTCTGCATTTACCGGTAGACTGCAGTGAGACCCTGACCCTGAGTTTTTCCTCAAGCTTTCCTCGCTTTTTATTTTTTGAAATAAAGGAAACATTACGCTTCGCAGTGATCTGGTCTTTGTTTGCAGCTCTGCCTCTCTATATTCACATATTCCTTGTGTCCGCTAAGTACTTCCGGACTCTTACCATTGGAGGGCTGCGGATAGGACAGAGTGTACCCATGAGTCACCCTGAGGCGGCTGTGTGAGTGTCCCAAAGACAGGGAGCGAGTGGGAAAATAAAATATGTGGGGCAGGAAGGAGTGCTGAGAAAGTGGTCTATTTCGCTCACTCCTGATTAATAAAACTAAGGCTTAAAAGGTCAGCTTGGGCCTTTTCTACTTTTTTTTTTTTTTTAACTTTTAGCACACTCCCACCCAAAACTAGTAGTTTTTATAGCATTTTGGCTATCACTTCTAACTTCCATTTGCTCCATTTACAGAGGCTCTCACACCTCAGTGCTACAACTCACCCTTTTTTCTCAATTTAAATAAGTCCTGACTGGAGTGGGGGGGGGGTACCAGAACGAATTACCTTTGGAGTCACGCCTAAAATACACACACCATCAACTGTCTTTGCGGGCTTTCAGAAAAAGAGGTTTTCGCTTTCAGTTTGCAGCAGCCAATCGCGTCTCTCCTCTCCTCTGTCTCCGTCCGATTCCACAGTTTCACGCTACGCGACCGACCAATGACAGTCGGAGAACAAGCCGCGCGCCAGCCAATCAGCAACCAGTTGCTATGTTGGAGGCAGAATCGATAAGAGGGATTTTTTTCCCCCGCTCCCTGTTTTTTTTTTTTTTTTACAAGCTCACAGTATAGCTGGCTTATAGGCTGAAGGCAGGAGATCCTGTTGCCTGCCAACAAGCATGTAGGGTACAGGCTGAAGCATTAACCACCACACAGACACATTTCATTTGGTATTGTCACAAATACCAGCTTAGATGGCACAATGTTGCACATGTGTCTGGACATACACATATATGAGGAACAAAGTTCACAGATTGTACCCCCCCCCCAACAAGCTGTTGAAGTCATGGAAAACAAAATTGTTTGAGCTTGGAGGAATTACGGTAAATGATGCACATCAAAGTTTCTGAGTGAAAATGATGTTGTGAGTCTCCCCCCTCCTTTCAAGCACTTTTTCCTTCAGGGTCTCAGCCAGTCTATTAAAGGACAAAACCCAGAGTTTCTGTCTATGCTTACAGTAAATCCAATGCTACACTTCAGTGCTGTACAAATTCATCGAAATATTAAGGTCAGTAAT
This sequence comes from Pterophyllum scalare, assembly GCA_024447675.2. Taxonomy (NCBI): domain Eukaryota; kingdom Metazoa; phylum Chordata; class Actinopteri; order Cichliformes; family Cichlidae; genus Pterophyllum; species Pterophyllum scalare. The sequence continues at coordinate 40,973 of JAMQGT020001556.1, read as the reverse complement.
TTCTGGATTAGATTGCTAAGCCATATGTTCGCCCAGTGACCCAGATCCATCAAGATTTCTTGCTCTAGGCAGCTGGTCTGTGTCCTCAAACAAACTACAAACAAAAATCACTCTACCTAATCAAGATTAGGAAAGGATGCAGTTATTTTATAAATGAACCTGCATTTAAAGGTGACTTTAATAAACTGAAATCAAACTTTAATGATAGGACGTGCTGATTTGGAAATAGCATTAGCCCTGGATCTATTTTTGAAGCATCCAAATTTACAAAAATCTGTTATTGGTGTTATTTTTGGGCTAACTCTGTAACTTTGATTTGAGGAAGGGACTCAGGTCGCACTGATCCGGCTCAGGCATAGCATAATGCTGTTTGTTGATAAACCATCGAGGAGAAATTCCACAAGCAAATCAGATTTGCAGATACCAGCTTAGGCAGGGGGAAGAAAAATCACCAATCAAATGAAGCACCCCCATCCTTCCTAAAGCTGGGCAATCTCATTGTGGGACTTCAGCTCTCAGATAGATTTAAAAACAAACCAAAAAAAAAAGGAGAGAGAACCAGTGGGCACATGGCCAGAAAACTGAAGTGGCACAGGACTGACAGGCACCAGCTCCAGTGCTCGTGGTGGAAATGCTTCAGAGTTCAAATCAGAAGCTGCTTGGTCTGAAACATAAGGCTGCGTGCACACCGCAGTGACGAAGGAAAGAAGAGTTAGTGAGAAGGAAAGTTCATTATTAACTATGTGCTATAAGTGTAAGGAATATTACATAGATACTCCCACCATAGTGAAATTGCTTGTCTTGTGTTATCTGGTAAGCTTTAAATCCAATTAGTTTAATCTGTACCCCCTTACCCACTCCTATATGAAGCCTTAATCTGTCAGTTTCATCTCATAATGTTTTTTTTCTTGGTAAAAAAAACAAAACAAAACAAAACAAAAAAAAAAAGCAAACCAGATGACAGAGCTCCTGATGGGAAAAAAAAATATTATAGCATACTGTACTTAAAATGGAGCGGTAATTATGGTGACCACTTTCCATAGGATGACCCTCGCACTATTTGCTTTGTCTCCCACGGCATGGGAAATTCTGGGAGCGAGGCGAAGGCTCACCGCAGCAGAGAGACAGAACGACCAAAAGACAAAGATGACAAGCACAAACTCTGCACGTAAGAGGAAAAAGAATTGAAGGGGGGGGGGTTAAAAGAAGAGCATAATCACACTGTAACAGAAGCGTGTTTAACCAGAGGAAGTGTGTCATCATATTCAAGTTCATTTTAGCACCTCACCTAAAACCTTAAAAACCTGTTTTACAAGGGGCGCCTCCCCAGGCAACCGCTCGGAGAACAAAGGAATCACTTTTATATGACAAATACACCACACACACATACACACACACACACACAATGAATGATTTCTTTTAATAATCTAAACTTCAGACTGAATGTACTGTGAGTGTCTGATGGACATGTTGGTAGCATGTATGTAACATGTACCATCTGGATGGAGGCTGCTGTCACACGTCAGTGAAACTCTAATGAGGCTCTTGAATTGCAAAACAGCACAGATCACCTCACGACTGCTAAAAATGAAATAATGTGACTAATGCGCCGAGTGGAAACTGACAGCAAGCGAGCAACTACCGAGAGAAAGAAAGGGCTCACTGAAGGAGGACAGAGAACCTTCTCTGATAAATATGCAGCTGTTTGGTCAGCATTTAATTAGGATAAATATACGATAAATGTGTTACATGGCAATAATATCAGGTGAGGGAAATGATTTTCACAATTAAAGACAATGACTTAGTTCAAGAACTTTTAAAGAAGCAGTTCAAGTGAAGCTTTGCAAATTCCTCATAAGTTATTTCACTATAAAGAGACTTGTTTTCTCAGCCCCTTTCGGTTTAAAGTTGGAGCTTTGTCTTACTGGCTTACTAAGAGTCAGTTAAGTTGTGTCTAATAGGTTAATTGTTCAGGTAGGATAATGGCTATGGTGGAGGCCCTATGGGGAACCCTGACCTAATGGAAATTTAACAGCACAGGGCAACAAGAGGAAAATCCAGCCAGCCAAGGGTGTATCTCAAAAGCTGGCCATACTGGCACTTTTGAGTTTTAATTGGCTGCAGATGCAACATATTCTCCTGTGCCTCGCACGCTGCTGAAATAGCTGGAAATACTAGCTGAGTGACAGGGTGTTACAGGACTTGTATTTCAGGTGTGTAATCCCAGTGAACGTTACAGTTATTGTGGATTTTTTCCCCCTGCAAACTGTAGTTCAGAGACATTTATTTTTCAGCAAACACATTTAAAGGACCCAGAGTCCTGTGTGTAATAACAGGTTTCCAACATGACACTTAAACTAATCTGATCCCAAGATGAAAACAAAAAGGACAAGCCCGGTGAGTCTAGGAGTGGGCTGGCCAGGTCTCCAGTGGAAGAGCTCGTAGCCAACGCTGGGGGCCTAAAAATACCGCCGCACCGGGGGCAAATCCGTAGCAATACTGTGGTCATTTACACATTTACATGTTTGGTTGCTGCGGCCCGTTGTCAAGGGATTCTGCTCATTTAGCGGCAACACTGCCACCTGGCGGTACATGGTCAAACAAGACTGCGGTGAATTTGGGGTGAACTGAAAATAAATTTTAAAATAATAAAAATTATTATTATTATATAAAAATAACAAAGGCAAAAATATTCGTGCAATTTAAAAGGGCTCGATGACAAAAACGTGTCACATAAATGAGATTTTTTTTTTCCTGTCATTGGATGTATTCGTTACGTCTGGCGATGCAGGCCAGTGCAGTCGATCCAGGAAAAAACGGATTGACAGTCTGTGGTCTGCAGGGTGTCGGAAGTTGCTTTCATCCTCATCGGTAAACCTACAGGTGAGTTGCCATTAAAAGCAAGAAAAACTAGGTATTCTATTTTGTACTCCCGTCAGTAATAAGTGGGAAAGCTGTAACGGGATCGGTCGAGTATCGTTACTTATCATTGACCTGCACCCCAGCGAGCTGCCAGGCGGCTAACATACCCGGCAGGTGTGCTGTTATAGATCACGTAACAACAGTGAGATTAGTAGCACCAAAGAAGGGGAGGTTTATTCTTCTTTGTTTTCCATCATCAGCCGATAAAGCAGAAAGCTGTTGGTTACACAACAGTCCGCCGCCTCTGTGTTCATGTGCGTTTCAGGCCCGAGTCTCTCAGGAGAGGAGGGTTCGGGGAGATACTGGCCTCCATGGTAACGCAGAACTACCTCTGCTGCCATGTCCTCCATCTTTGTGTCAGCATCCAGTGGATGCAGTGTTGATGCTGGTGCAGCTGCCATGATGAGCCAAGGTTTAGAGCAAGCTCTGCTGGCTTCAGACCGCTACGCCAGACTCATCCTGGCCCAGATGAACAAGATGCGCCTCCGCTCCGACTTCTGTGACGTGGGGCTTAAAGTCGGTGGCCGTGTCTTCAGGGTGCACCGGCTCGTACTCGCTGCCAGCAGCCCCTACTTCTCCGCCTTGTTCGCTGGTGGAATGAGAGAGGCAGACAAAGAGGAAGTGCAGATCCTTGGAGTGGACACGGATGTCTTTGAAATCTTGCTGGACTTCATATACACAGGTGTGCATCAGTCGTGAAATTCCCATCATAATTTTCTTGAGTGTTTGTGTTGTGTTGTTGTTCTTGTTGTTTTCACACTTCACCTTCATTTAGATTTGTCTTAAAGTTATTTTTGTTATTTTACCATTTGCTTTCCTGTTTTTACCCTATATGTAAATATAGTTATTAATTCATTCAGTCACTTTTTTCTTTCTGTTTAGGAGTGATCAGTGTCACTGTGGAGAATGTTCAGGAACTGATGGTGGCAGCAGATATGCTGCAGCTGAATGAGGTGGTGTCCATCTGTGGGGAGTTTCTCAAGGGCCACATGGACCCATCCAACTGTGTGGGCATCTTTCAGTTCCTGGAGCAGATCGCCTGCGTGGAGATGCTGGAGTTTACTGAGAATTATATCCATGTTCACTTCTTAGAGGTATGTACACATAAGACCAAGAGTGTGTACTTTTCTGTTCAAGATTTTAACCTATGAAACTGTATCATCAAATCCCATCAGCATCTTATCAGTGCAGTTTTTTTTTCTTTTTAACATTTACTTTAACTCATACTGTAGTTTCCATGTTGAATGTTCACAAATTGTCCCTCTGGGCTGCTTCCCTGCTAGGTGTGTGTCACTGATGAGTTCAGGGGCCTGTCAAAGGAGCAGTTGGTGAGGCTTTTAAGAAGTGAGGAGCTGAGGATTGAGGATGAGTACCAGGTTTTCACTGCAGCCATGGAGTGGGTTCTCCAAGATGTGGCAAAGAGAAAGAATATGTCGTGGAGGTGTTGGAACCAGTCCGCTTCCCTCTGCTTTCCCCACAAAGACTGTTCAAGTACATAGAAGGTCTGAAAACCTATGCTATACTTTCTCCTGTTACACTTTATATTTTTAAATTTGTATGTTTTACTACATTGTTTGAAAATGTAAAGTAACATCTGGGAACCAAGCCCTTTTTTTTTTTCTTATTCTTTAGGTGTTACTGACTTCAGCCTGCGGGTGGCACTGCAGACTCTGCTGAAGGAATACACTGAAGTCACAAAGTCTCCCAAAGAAAATAAGATGTATAGTCAGCTACAGCCAGCCAAAATGAGACCCAGAAGAAAAGCCAGGAAATACCTCTATGCCATAGGTTCTGTATCTTAGGCTTTACAGCATTTAAGTGACATGGGATAAAGATTGCAAGATTTAAATAACGGCGGCATTAGCAGAATATAATTCCATTGAATGCAACATGTCTGATGGTAGACCTTTTCTTCTCGTCATTTCACATCAGGAGGCTACACTCGGCTGCAGGGTGGCCGCTGGAGTGACAGCCGGGCGCTAAGTTGCGTGGAACGCTTTGACACCTTCAACCAGTACTGGACCACCGTGTCGTCACTGCACCAAGCTCGCAGCGGGCTGGGAGTTGCAGTTCTGGAGGGCATGATCTATGTGGTGGGAGGTGAGAGCGCAGGGCGTGTGCTCTGCTTTAAATAAAGAAATGAGTATCAGTCTGACAACAAATGGTCTTTTTTTTTTCCACCAGGGGAAAAAGACTCAATGATTTTTGACTGCACAGAGAGATACGACCCAGTTACGAAGCAGTGGGCTGCTGTGGCATCTCTGAATTTTCCTCGCTGTGGAGTCGGTGTCTGCCCCTGCCACGGAGCTCTGTATGCACTCGGTAATGGACACACTTGACCCATGAATTACCAAAACACACCACATCCTAGTAGTCTAGAAAAATTATAAGAACTTAGAAGATTAAAAAAAACATTCAAAGTAGAACTTTAAATGCAGGAGTTATTCATGCAGAAGGTGAGGCTTTGAGATACCACATTGTGAAATGACAAAGAAATAGCTTAGCAAATGTATTTAATCATAACTGGCATCATGGAAGTATTTAAAAGAAAATATGCCAGATTTAGTTCACTCACAAACATGATAAGAGAGAGATGTGGCACTCAGAGAACAGATAGTGAGGAAAGGCTTTTTACAAACCCACTTCCTAAAAAGTTAGGACGCTGTGTATAAGGTAAATAAATAAGCCCTTTTTTCCACAATGAAACATAGAAAACATAGCAAATGTCTAAACATGGAAAATGTAACATTTCATGAAAAACATTCATTCTGAATTTGATGGCAGCAACTCTGTAAGTAAGTGGTACTAAAAAGAAACAGCTGGAGGAACATTTTGCAACTAATTAGGTTAACTGACAACAAGTCAGTAAGCATCTGAGCGAGGCAGAGTTTCACTAGTCTACAAAAAACTGTGTCTACCAGTCGTGGAATTGTCATTATTTAAAAATTGTCTGCATGTAGATTAATACTAAAGTCATCCAAATGATGAATAAATACATATGGAATTCTTTAATAAACAAAAAAGTGTTAAACAAACTGGATATTTTAGATTCTTCAAAGTAGGCACCTCTTGATTAGATGACAGCTTTGGCATTTACTTAGTCAGCTTTATGAGGTGGTCACCTCGAATGGCTTTCAGTTAACAGCTGTGCCTTTCAAGAGTTAATTAATTGAAGTTCTTAATGTGTTTGAGACCATCAGTTGTGTTGCGAAGAGGTAGAGTTGTATACAGTGAATAGCCCTATTTGAGTAATGTTATAATCCATATTATGGCAAGAACTACTCAGCTAAGTAAAGAAAAACGACAGTCCATCATTACTTTAAGAAATGAAGGTCAGTCAGTCCCAAAGATTTCAGGAACTTTGAAAGTTTCCTAAAGTGCAGTCACAAAGACCATAAAAGGTTATGATGAATCTGGCTCTCATCAGGAGCACCGCAGGAAAGGAAGACCAAGAGTTCCCTCTGCTGCACAGGATAAGTTCATCAGAGTTACCAGCCTCAGAAACCGCAAGTTGAAAGCACCCCAGATAAGAGCCCACCTAAATGCTTCACAGAATTCAAGTAGCACACACATCTCAACATCAACTGGTCAGAGAAGACTGCGTGAATCTGGACTTTATGGTCGAATTGCTGCACAGAAGCCACTTCTAAGGAAGAACAAGAGGAAGAGATTGGCTTGGGCCAAGGAAGACAAGGAATGGACATTAGACCAGTGGAAATCTGTCCTTTGGTCTGATGAGTTCAAATTTGAGATTTTTGGTTCCAAACACCGTGCCTGTGTAAGACACAGAAAAGGTGAGCAGACAGTTCCTACATGTGTAGTTCATACCGTGAAGTATGGAGGAGGAAGTGGGATGGTTTGCTGGTGACACTGTTGGCAATTTCTTCAAAATCCAAGGCACACTTAACCAGCATGGCTACCACAGCATTCTGCAGTAACATGCCATCCCATCTGGTTTGCACTTAGTGGGACCATCATTTGTTTTTCAATGGGAAATGACCCCAAACACACCTCCAGGCTCTGTTAGGGCTATTTAATCAAGAAAGAAGGTGATGGAGTGCTGCGTCAGATGACCTGGCCTCCACAATCACCTGATCTAAACCCAACTGAGATGGCTCGGGATGAGTTGGACCGCAGAGTGAAGGCAAAGCAGCCAACGAGTGCTCAGCAGAGAGAGAATGCCAACTGTGGGTAAAGCTCAAAACAAAAGGTGCCGACTTTAAAGAATCTAAGATCTAAAACATATTTTGGTTGGTTTAACACTTTAAAGTTTACTACATGATTCCTTTGTGTTCCTTCATAGTCTGGATGACTTCAGTATTAATTTACAACGTAGGAAAAAATAAAAACACTGAATGAGAAGGTGTGTCCAAACTTTTGACAGGTGTTGTATTTAAGTGTTTATTCTATGCATGCAGCTTTTATGTCCCTGAAACCTCTTAAATGAAAGCATATTTAAGGAATGCTTCAAGAATTATTGCCCAAGTAAATGGAAAGATGAAGCTGACCAACAAGTGGTGACACTTTCTTCGTGAAGGACTTGGGTTAACCACCTGTTCTTCTGCAGGTGGTTGGATTGGCTCTGAGATTGGGAAGACCATGGAGCGATATGACCCAGAGGAGAACAGGTGGGAGGTCATCGGCAGCATGGCAGTTCCCCGCTATTACTTTGGCTGCTGTGAGTTTCAAGGTCCGTCCCTCCTTTTTTCTGCTCAGAGTTCTCACGTAGCATGTAGAAAGAATATATCAAGAAATACTTGTGATATTTTTGATCTCCATGTTGCTCTTTGCACATCACCACTTGAACACTCGGTTATGGACATCAGATCTAAATGCAGCTGTCTTTGCCCAGGATTCATTTACGTGATTGGAGGGATCAGTGATGAAGGGATGGAGCTGCGCTCAGCAGAGGTGTACGATCCTATCTCACGTCGATGGAGCGCTCTGCCCGTCATGGCCACCAGACGGGCCTACGTGGGTGTCGCATGCCTCAATAACTGCATATATGCTGTCGGCGGCTGGAACGAGGCTCTAGGTGCGTTGGAGACGGTGGAGAAGTACTGTCCAGAAGAGGTAAAGAGCCATATTTTGGGGGGGGGCTTTTACAAATCTTACAGACACCAACAATTTCCTCACATCTGCAAAAATTCTACAGGAGAAATGGGTGGAGGTGGCAGCGATGTCTACCCCACGAGCAGGCGTATCGGTGTCAGCAGTAAACGGGCTGCTGTATGCGGTTGGAGGAAGAGCAGCGAGCAGAGACTTCTCTGCACCTGTGACGGTGGATTCCGTGGAGATCTACGACCCTCACCTGGACACCTGGACCGAGGTCGGCAACATGATCACCAGCCGCTGCGACGGTGGGCTGGCTGTGCTCTGACATTCGGGCATATTCTGCACCTGAATCATTCATCAAACACAGCAGAAGCTGAAGAAAAGCCGCACCTTTAGAAACATACAGAAAAGCACATTTTTGTTTAAATGGGCGTTTATGTTATGTGTTATTTATAGATGGGTGTCTCCTTTTTTTATTCATCATCCGATGAATACGAAAGCACATTTAGGACTGAAATCTGCCAAATCTTTTTACTGTTACATGACTCTCCTCCTTCCTCATCTTCAGTTCAATCTGAACATTAGAGTGGTATATTTAAAATTCACAGCTATCCCGGTGATAAGGATTATTTTTTATAGAAGTTCTATTTTTGATGAACCAGAAAGGGTTTTTTGAAGGTCCTGTGGGCACAAAGTAAACTGCTGGCAGGTGATCAAGCACTGTTTAAGTTTCTTTTAAAGAATTTTTTGAGCGTGATGCATTACTACTCCAATCCCCCCGACCCTAGTTAACAGTAGAACCAGATAAAACGTATGACTGCATTAAGGTTTAAAATTTCTACGGACTTGAACAGCATGCAAGAGTGGTCCTTTTCATTCCACTGCATTATTTATGTACATATGTTTCCATGAATACTAGTGCCTCTTTGTCACTGTTTACGCTTAAGTCCAGGCAAGTAAAGACTGCTTTATCATTTCAGATTTTAACCTTTTGGCTTTGAGGTATGCAACCTATTGCTTAGAAATATGTTTACCATCTTTACAGTGAGGTATCACATTGTCACTTTAGATGATGGCGCTCATGACTGACTGGAGCAGTGCCACAACACAGTAATTTTCTAACCTGTACAGTTAAACCTTTGCAGACAACGTAATACCACACCACAGTGATTTAATAAACATTGCCAAGGAGTTATGTGTATGCTGGTTTCTTTTTAACCTTCACTCCCTCCTTTTCCAGTGTAGTTAAAATGTACTAACCCCTTTAATAGTTCTGTGCAAATACAAACTCCCTGATATCCTAAGTCATTGTATCCAGGTATGTTGGGTCTATTTATGACTGATCACACTAGTATTATTACATTCTTTATACATGTGTAAAGCTGTTTGCAGTGGGAAAGCTTTTCTGGATAGTGCAAACAAATTACAGCAGCTACACTTGCTGTGATTATTACGCTGGAAATCTCACTGGGTTTTTGGCCCATCCCCTGGAGCTGATGCTTACAAATCACTTACCTCCAGGTCTGCCACCAAAAGGTAAGTGTGTTGCTTTAACTTACAACCATTTCCACCTTTGCTAATAATTAGATGTTTTGGGTTGTTTCTTGCCAGGAAGGTTGATTATGCTCAATAACCTGTCATACGCTTACCAGACACTTTATTAGGTACACCTTGTTCACAGCGTGTCTGACCCCATTTTGCCTTCAGAAGTGCCTTAATTCTTCGTGCCACAGATTCAACAAAGAGCTGCAACACTCCTCAGAGATTTTGGTCCATACTGACATGATAACGTCACACAGTTGATGCAGATTTGTCGAATGTGCATGCATGATGTGAATCTCTCGTTCCACCACATCAGAAAAGGTGCTCTATTTGATTGAGACCTGGTGACTGTGGAGGCCATTTGAGTGCAGTGAACTCATTGTCATTTTCAGAAGACCAGTTTGAGATGATTTGAGCTTTGTGATAAGGTGTGTTATCCTGCAGGAAGCAGCCATCAGAAGATGGGTATGCTGTGGTCATAAAGGGACGGATATGGTCAGTGACAATACTTAAGTAGGCGGTGACATTTAAATGATGCTCAGTTGGTACTAAGGGGCCCGAAGTGTGCCAAGAAAATATCCCCCACACCATTACACCACCATCAGCGGCCCGAACAGCTTATGCGAGGCAAGATGGATCCATGCTTTTATGCTGTTTAAACCAAATTCTGACTCTACCATCCGAATATCACAGCAGAAATTGAGATTCATCTGAACAAGCAACGTTTTTCTGGTCTTCTACTGTCCAATGTTGGTGAACTTGTGTGAATTGTAGCTTCAGTTTCCTGTTTTTAGCTGAGAGGAGTGGCACCCAGTGTGGTCTTCTGCTCCTGTAGCCCATCTGCTTCAAGGTTAAACAGGCTGTGCATTCAGGGGTGCTCTTCAGCATAGCGTGGTGGTTACTCAGACTAGCCAGTCTGGCACCAACAACCATGGCACATTCAAGAGCCCCATTCTGATGCTCAGTTTGAACTTCACAAACCTAAATTAACTGACCTGCTACCACGTGATTGACAGATTAGATATTTGCACTAACATCTGAACAGATGTACCCAATACCTAATAAAGCAGCTGGTGAGTGTACGTTTTACCCTTACAGGTTGTGACGCAAGAAGAATTAACAGCTTTACTGGTGAAGAGCAGTTAAAATGAATAACAATTTAGTAAATAATTAATGTTTAACAACCTGAGTCAGAGGTTTAGAACTTCCATAAACAAAAGCACAAGAATTTCTTCAGGTGTCTGGATTTATACATGTTTGAAACAGGACTTCTATTGTCTCAACTTTGCACATGAAAAAAAATTCATACTTAAATAATCTGTTTGAAGATGTGTTTCCCCTGTATTCAGCACAGCAAATGGTAAATTCTGCAAGTGTTAAAGAGCTTCTTAAGCCCATTGTTTGTTCTTTGCTATTTTGGGATATTTAACTCAATCCTTGTGAGGAGGAAATTTCAGCAGACATTTTGCAACTTAGGAAACTGCTATTCTTTATTTTCAAAATATGTATTATTTACATAAGAACAAAACTGGCTCATTGAACTGCAGCACCACAACAACTGTCAACAGATGTTTTCCACTCTTATGTCCAGTTCAAGGTACAAACTACCCTCTTAAATCACTTCTGTATCTCTTTGATCTTCTTCTCTGGACAGAACTTTTTAAGCACCAGCGTGGCCACTAGAGAGAAGGTGGCGACCAGAGTGAGAACAGTTCGCATGGCTTTGAACCAGGCAGGGTAGCCAGGCAGGAGCGTCAGGTCATAATGCAGTGACAGGCCCAGTCCCATTATAACTACTAGAGCTCCTTCAGCTATGCTGTCCCTACAGAGCAATGCTAGCCAGGCCAAAAGCGATGGCACCACGCTGTTACCCAAATTCATCCAGTCTGGCTGTGCTGGACTACCAGCTGGGATGGCAAATCCCCAACGGGCACCTCCCAGGAAGGACACTATAGAGGCGCCGTACACGACTTGAGCATATGCCACTTCAGGGTAGAAGGACTGTGTGACAGCCATCAGGAGAGGGGCAGAGAGAAAGGGGATGAGACCAGAAAACCCAAGGTACAGAGCCGGTTTGGGAGCCTTGGTGAGGGCTCTCAAGCTGAAACCCTCTTTGCTGTCACCTCTCTGAGATGCGCCTCTTGAATCCCCATGGCAGAGATGTGACATGTGCCAGTTCAGGGGCTTGATGCTCAGCAAACTGCTAGTGGATGTTGGTCTGAATGACATAAACACAGAAGAGGCTGGAGTTTGAAACAGCAGCTGAGTTTTTGTGGTGCAGTTTGGTACTCTGGTTAGCTGCTGAAGACATCTCCATACTGGAACCTAAGAGCATGCACAATCACATAACAGCATTAATATGCTGCTGGCACCTAGAGCATTATAGTATTCATTAGAACGCTAGTTATTTTTGTCAAATGAGAACTTTTCTTACTCTTACCCCTGACAACATTCGTCTTCCACAGGCGAAGCTAATCATATTCAGTCTGAAAATGACTCGTTATCAGTCCCCACAGCACATACACCCGGAGCTAACGTTGGTGAAGCTAGCATTCAACCTCAACCTGATGCAATACAAAGCTGTCCTACTGCAACAGCCTATAAACCACAGGATTTACGGTTACTTAAATGTTATCCTTTAACTTTAAGTCATTGAACGGTTTTCAGTGGCCACCGCTAGCACAAGAAACATGCAATATACTGCGAGAAAGGTGATACTTCTTAAGGTAAACCAGAGGTCGCCGGGCTATCGGTGCTCGATTAAATGCCTTTCTCCTAATCTTGAGCGTAAGACTAATTCTGATTTCGACTGGCTTGGCTGTCCTTGGCGGGGAGGTATTATGTTGTGTTCAAGGCGGCAAAATCCCACAGTTTACTATTAGCGTTGTTTTCTTTTAATATTTAGAAAAACATTCAAGAAACACGATGCTACGTCTTTAGACATTTGTATATTTTGTTTATCTGAGTTTAAAAGTATTACCCAGAACCCACACTGTTTAGCCTGCTGGGACTGAAAACTCGTTGGGCTTTCAGTGAGTTGCATAATCCCGACAGATCGTGAAGGGAGCACAACTGAGGCTGTTCGAATCCCCCCTGTGCCAGCGCCAGCGGTAAGAGCACCGTAAACCCAAACAAACATCGATAGTCCTGCTATTAAAGCGGTTTATAATTGCACAAAAGTGTAATGTCGCTAATCTTTGCGTAGTGAGTATATATTTGAACCAATCTACATCTACGACTATCCTGTTTTTTTTTGAAGGTATCGTAGGAAAGACTGCAAGTTAGCTCGCTAGCACTTAGCGAGCTAATGAATGTGTGCTGCCGCTGCTAAGGTAGCCATTTTGAAACTGTGTTGTTCCAACGAAGCAAGGTCTGTTTACCTCAATTGTATGTCCGTGACAACTGCTTAAATAGAGCGTTCCGGACATCATAGGCGTATTAAATACGTTTTTACTGGGCTAAGCCCTCTAGCCTTTCTATTTCCTTTCAAATGCCAGACAGTTTTCTCGGGCTACCCAACAGGCTAGGTAGCGCTAGCTGTTGGCTAACAGTTTTTATGCTAACGTTAACCTGAGTTATCCGGGCAGAGTCAGTTAGCAGCGGAGTTAGGGCAGACCTGACAGCGGTGTTATGCATGATGCTTGCTGACCTGTTGGGAAATACGATGGCCGCTTTGCGTCTTTAATGATTGCGACGTATTTACTCTTTACTTCAGAACGCTCAGCCAGTCAGTTTGAAGCGTGCGGGTGGCTGTTCTGAATCAATCTGCTGTTTGTGTGTTTGTGTACATGTGGGCTGAGCGCGTGTAGACGGTTATGCAGGGTATTTTCCAAGGGTAGCAGTGTCCATGGCCTCGCCATTCATTTGAATGTTGTTTCAGTGTGTGTAGTGCACTCTGTACCTCGTGCCTGTGGTAAACTCATTGATGTTGAACTGTTATGTAATAGTTCAGTGGGAGCACGTTAACGAGCCTGACTCAGTGAAACGAGGGTGTGTGTGTGTGTGTTTTGTCTCTGTGTGGAGCCCTGTTACGGTGGAGGTGTGTGGGATGTGACCTCAGTTTCGGCCCGTGTTTACAGACAGTGTCGGGCCCGTTAAAGATGCGCAGCAGTCTGTGGTGACGCGCTCAGAAAGATAGGGTTCATGTTATTTTTACTCTGGTATAAATATTTCACTTACAAAAGCCGACACGGTTTTATAAAAGAGCCATCTTTCAGCCTAAAATGGATCTGAGATTACTGAGTCATGATTGATTTTCTGTTCTTTTTAAATTATTTTATTTATTTATTTATTGTCTCATACATCTCTGAAAACGTCTTTTAACTGTCAAAAATATGTTTTTCTCTTGAGTTTGAAGTTATTTTGGGGGAATCTCTTTCATAGTTTCTGGTAATGACTGGATCACAGCTCAGCTGTTTGCACTAATTCAGTGTTAGGTTTATAACAACAAAAATAACCACAGTTATTTTGGAAGTAGTATTTCGCAGCACTGTTGACCTATAGCTAGGTGTTTCTTTATGATTTTTTTCACTCTGGTGCTTTTTTTTTTTTTACAGTTGATATTACAGCATCCAAAAATGCAGTTCAGCACATCTTGAAAAAACGTTTCAACACAAGCTGAACATTATACAACTTTTTATAAAGTTGTATGTACTGCTGAGTTGTTGTACTTATTTGTAGTACTAGTTAAAGTGGACCTATTGGGTTTGTTTCCAGCTCTGTGTTTTTTATTCCTGGAATCTCCCCAAGATGCTTTGCATGATTCACAACCAAGATAATCCTCATAACTTATATTAGTGAAGCACTCAGTTCATCCTCTGTGTGAAAACAAGCAGTTTTAGCTCCTCTCCTTTCAATATCACATTTCTTTAAACCAGCTTTTCTTTGATTGGCTGCAGCTTGCAAACAAAGGATTTGAACAGTAGATGGATGGGATTTTTGTCCTCACAGCCAGAAATGCTTGGAGCATGCTGGCTGTGTGCCTGAGATGGCCATGTTATGGGATATCCACAGTGACAGCATAAGGAACCAAGAATTTAAAAAAAGAAAAAAGAAAAAAATCAGCCTGAAAGTGAAAACTTGAAACTTTCACCAAGTTTAATATGAATATCTGGCGTTGTAGCACTCAATATACAAGAGAAAACACTAAAAAGCATAGTAGAGCCACTTTATGTTAGGTGTACTTAAATTGGCAAATAAGTCTAAGTGTTGTTTGTATGTTTGACCCTAAAGCTTTAAGGCTAACTATTTTTATTTATTGCAGGTCTGGTCTGTTCCTGTGCAAATACCCATGAACAATAGAGCAAGAAAACCTGAAAACCGCACTGAAACTTCCTGTGTGAGGGGAAAAAACACTTTCAAGAACGAAAGGAAAGACCTACTTGACAATTTTAATTTTTTTTTGGATGCATGCTGCTTTTCACTTTATTTCCCTGAGGAAAAAGAGTAGTTGATGAAGCTCACTTGAGGATTTCTTTTTGGACATGTTCAGCTGTTGCTAAAGTGCTTTTGCCTTTTGACTTTTGATCTTGCATATCTATGACGCCAGAGCTCTATACTACTCCTGCTACAGTCAAAACCTGAAATAATTTAATGGGCATAAAATATATAATGCTAGAAACAGCATTATGATGCATCATCCAACACCTTCACTATTTCACTAACGAAAACTTAAAATGTCGGCAATGTAACGTAGGGCTTCACTGGCTTCATTGTCATGTGACTTTGAACCTTTGAGAGTTATTTTCTCCAAACTAAGACAGTCTTTCCACCACTTTAATGAGGTGAGCAGTGGTTTGCAGTGACCTCCATTGCCAGAAAAAGACTGTCTCTCAATTCCCTTTTCTTTTCTGCATGTGTTTGAGTAGGTCTTAAAATGATTCGATAAAAGGCGAGTCGTGGCAAAAAACATACTGGCACATAGTGTGGCAGGACAACACCTGTCTCTCTCCACGCACCTGGTGTCAAAGTGGAACTGCTTCCAAAACTGCTGTCCATGCTTCAGTGCAGACAATTTTCACAGACTGTTTCCTTATATTAATAATAAGAAAACCTGGTTCTTCCTCCTGTTTGGGACAAATCACTAGTCATTTTGTTTTGCCAATCAGCATCAAGTCTAATCAGCTTTTGAGTCTTACCATGCGATTATGAGCAAATGATTCAAATAAATTGAGGGATTCAGTCTAACTGGGGAGGGAAAAAAGTTACCCGGATTTGAAACTGTTGATTTCATTGGATGTGACCACCAACAGCGATTCTGGTTCAAGAAGGAAAATCTGTCCCGCATAGACCCCTATCTTTGCGCTTCAAAAACTGCTTCCTGTTTGGCCAGTTTTCTGGATTGCCATTCCAGATCATTCCTGCAGTCTTTTGACCTATCTCCAAGTGCTTCACCCTGGACGAAGGGGTCTGCCTCTGGGGAAAGGGGCTGTGCTGTCCTGGCGGAGGTGGAGAGGGGATCATTGGTGTGCTGCTCCCCATCTGTCAGTGCACACACTCAGTGATCAGTGCCAACAGGCCTGAGGAGGAACCGAGCCCAGCCGGACCGAGAGAGGAGGCAGAGGACTTCAGAGCCACAGACTCTGGGGTAATATTAAAGTTTCACCCAGCCTATGAGAACAAACATGCATGGCCATGATATTGTTAACTGG
Organism: Pterophyllum scalare; assembly: GCA_024447675.2. Classification (NCBI taxonomy): domain Eukaryota; kingdom Metazoa; phylum Chordata; class Actinopteri; order Cichliformes; family Cichlidae; genus Pterophyllum; species Pterophyllum scalare. The sequence goes on along the minus strand of JAMQGT020001556.1, from coordinate 24,804 downwards.
TGTAGTGTGGCCATTTAATTTGGCAACATTTTGTGGGGAAAAATATTAATTATTCATTTTAACTGAAAGATACCAATCATTCATCCATTTAATATAATACCTTTTATTATTCCGTGTAAGATATTTTCCATCCAGATTTTCAGCTTTAAAGGCACAGCTGTAGAAAGCCGAGCTTGGTTTTCTGCTAAGAAGTAGACTCTTTGGCTTGTCTTGTGGAAGAACTTTAAGCAGTTAATTTAAAATACTGATGTTAGACAAATCACATGAAAGAGATGACATGAAATCAAAGACAAATGGGTTATGAAAAGGATTTTGATTCTGTATCAAAAATTTGTGTTTCTGTGCTTTCAGTTACACAGTCTGACTCTAAAAAAAAAATATATATATATCTCTTGCTAGATCCTGGCCATGAGGTTTGATGCCTCGATCCACTGACCGGAAACACTGGACCTAAATGGCGCAGCATGACTTTGTCCCTGCCTGGCTTAACTTCTCCACACCCCAGCCTGCCAAGGTAATTGTGTGTGTGTGTGTGTGTGTGTGTGTGTGTGTGTGTGTGTGAACTGCCCACGGAAAAGAAATGGAGAGATAGAGCTTCCAAGTATATTATATCTTTCACTGATGCTGACACACCTTTAACTAAATGTGAGAGTGCTTGTGTGTGTGCGTGCATGTGTGCATGCTTGTGCACAGCCAACAATGAAATACCCTCAGGGACAGAGAGTGCAGTCAGTACATGGTTCAGCAGAGGGTCATCAAAATATTTTGTACCTTTACATTCAGGTACCAACCAACGGTACCAGATTAGGTTTTAAAGAGGACCTGTTATGCTTCTGTCTGTCGGTCGGTCATCAGGTCATTATTTTTTGTCATTTTAGTTCCCTTCCTACTGTCATTAATCCAACTTTTTCACTGATTGGCTGCCGCTCACAAACACAAGTTTTGAACAGTAGTTTGCTGAAGTTTCTGCGATTATAGCCAGAGCCGTGTGCCTGAGATGACCATATTAGATGGGGATTCTACTCTGTTACAGACACAGACAGCTTTATTCTTCAAAGGCCGCTTGAATTCTGCCCAGAGGGCGCACGTGTAGTTGGTGCGTTGTAGTGTCGCAGCCGATGTTTGTGCAGAGCCTCATGCTCACTGTCTGATGACGAAAATAACTTCACTCAAACCCAGTAGGACCCTTGCAGACCTGTGGATGTGGAAACTATAAAACTGTTGTAACCATGAGGGATGAACGCTGTTGTTCACGTCATACAGAGTGAAGAGTAGAAAAAACTGTCTAGAACCCTTGTTCTTGGTTCACAGGTGTTACTTGTTATTTGAAACCTTGGCCATGTTTAATATTAACATCAACCATTCTATCTGTATATATCTGGCAGAAAATGAGCAAATTCCTAATAGGTCTCCTTTAATGGAATATTTATACATATTCTTCATCTGTAAATTGCAAAAGCTTTTTAATAGGCTATATGTCTTTTTCTTTATAGACAGCAGAGATGTTGGAAACATGTATTTTTGGTGGAGATTGGTTGAATTTGTACCGTCTTTGTGAGGAGTCAAATTCCTGGAAGGACTGGTTTTACATCTTCAGGGTAGCAACACATGCAGCTTGAGGCAAATTTGTGCTGACCAAATGGGAGTTTTGTTACCACTCTATTCATCAGTCTGTCTGTGTAGTCTTTTTACCCCTGAAGTCTCCCAGCTGTCATATAAGGCCACTTTAGATTGCTTTTTCAATTCAACATTGATGCGTACTCAGCTGCCTTATATTAGGTTTAAAAATAGAACTAGCTGGTGTCATATCTCGCATTACGTAATGTGTGATGTGGTGTCTTCAGAGTCTCTTCTACTCATTTAATGTTTTCCTGTATCAGAACAGTAACAGTGATAGCAGAAACCCACTGAAATGAAGGGGCAATCTGAGATATTGAAGACTGACTGTTGAACTGAGCTATTGTGTTGTCCATTCAGCAGTAGATGGTGACCAACAAGAAAGCAGTGCTGGCTGAATAACATTTTCAAGTTAGTTAAGGAAACAATTTTCAGTTTTTCTTCACAAGTTGTGGGCCTTTATCCATTGATCATGCCTCATGTTGGCAGACATAATGTGGTAATATTATCAACTTTGTCAAACGTACTACGCTGGAAGCTAATTTAATGGCTGTACATTATTCTGAGGTCTAAAACCGAGCTACATCTGCAACATGTAGTTTACATGTTGTTTGAGCGGTTATCAGAGCTCAGTGTAATCTGCTGCCCAGCTGATTGGTTTCTGTGCAAAATCAAGATACTAGACAGTTGTTATCCAGCTCGCACACGACTTCACCTCTGTGTCATTTATCTCAAGGGATTAGTCAGCATACACCAGACAGACTGCTGCTACACTTTTTTTTTTTGTCTCGAAAGTTGTTCAAACATCATGAAAGTTTTTTTTTTTTTTTTTTTAAAGAACACAATTTGATTTTATCTTTGAACCTTAGCTGATGACTAGGATGTGATTCATATAGAGCTGAGCACTCGGAGTCCAAAAAATAGTATAGATAGGAATTAAGCTAATCTAAGTCTCTCTGTCAAGATAAAAAGAAAGTAGAAAAATGTCCTTAAAAATTCTCTAATTGCGGTTCCTGTTTTTGCTTTTATTTTTGCATGTTTGTTCTTGTCCACCATCTCTGCGTGTTACATTTCAGCTTTGACTAACACTGTCCTCCTACTCCTCCAGTCCCCTGCTGCCAACCTTGAGAAACAAGGTGAGCTCCCTCCTCACAGAGATGCCAGAACCGCTGTGAGCCGCCGCCGCCACAACTCCTCTGATGGTTTCTTCAACAACGGCTCCCTACGTGCTCCAGCAGGTAACAGGCCTTCTTTATTTGTTCCACCTGTTATCATTAGATGGCTTAACTGTATGAAGGTAGCTGTGAATGGAGTTCACTTTAAAAGATGAAAAGTTTTCCATATAAATGCCTCAGTAAGAATGAAGAGGTCGCAGAGAGGTGGTTTGAAGACTTTCATACCATTTAACCGGATTACTTTCTGCTGTTCTTCCTGTGCTTGCCCTCGGTCTTCCTGTAAATGTACTGGAACGTATGCTTCTCTTCTTTCCACACACATCAGATTCCAGGCTGAACTGGTTCTCTGCAGAGAGTTTGTTTTTAATACAAATGCTACAACGTGAACAGGATAATAATAGCATATCATCCTGAACAGACATAATATATTCTCTTTCAGCAATAGCTTTGTAGAGAGAAATGCATGGCTTATACCTTTTTCAAATATCCTATTCAATTAAATGTGTTGCTGACCTGAAACCTTCAGTCTGAAGGAAAATACTGGTATGTAGCTGTAGCTAATGAGTATATTAACCCAAATAAAAAAAAAAAACCCACACATGCAGAGACTGAGTCTTTTCATATTGTAATGCTGGTGTAGTTGTTTTTTTTGTTTTTTTTTAAATATACAAGTATTTATATATTTATAATATGTAAGTATTTATCCCAAGAGTGTCCAACATGCAGCCTGGGGACCAGTACTGGCCCACTAAAAGGTACAGTCTGATCCAGTGGATGGTTTTGCAAAGTGTTTGCAGTGAACTCATTAATGACTCAAATTTTAAAATTAAATGCATTTATATTCCTGAGTGAAAATGCGTGGAAATGTAAATTGATTCTACATCTAGGCAATTTGTTATAATAATATTGTTTAGTTGCAAAAATTCAGCATTTGAAGGTTTTGTGCTGTTGCACAGTATGATGACAGTAGACTGAATGGATTCAATGAATGTGGATAACTGAAATATATTTTTGAAATTGCTCCTATCTCAGGCTCTTTAGCATTGGTTTTGAGAACTGATCACTCATTAAATGAGAGAAATGATTTAACAAGGAATAATAACATTTTGCTGTCTAGCACATTTTAGGGGAGTTGTGTCTCGACTATGGCAAACAAAAAATACTTATTTCCCCCATTGATTTATTTTTTACAGATGCTGTTTCCTATAATGGTGGTTAGTGTAGTGGTTCGCACATTGGTGTGTGTGTATATATATATATATATATATATATATATATATATATATATATATATATATATATATATATATATATATATATATATATATATAAATTTTAAATCAGCTGGCTATAAATAAAGGATGAGTTTAACAGTATAACACAACCAATTAGGAAATGTGTCAGTCAAGTGCACTTTGTACATGTCAGCACAGCCTGGAGAAGAGATCTAATCAGACATCATAAGTGAAAGCACCCATGTAGGAGGACTGGAGGTGTCTGTCAAGGCTTTAAAGTCAGCTGCCACCCACATTGTTTATCAATTCAAAACTGCTAAGTTGGCATTATAAAGACTGATTTTGAATATTTGTTAATATTTGATCCAGAGTCAGAGTCTTGCATTATGTGTAGCTGAAGATGTTGACAGGAGCCAAATCTCTGATGTAAGATGATCCAGTTTTGGTCCCCGTGCTGGATAAGGATATAATGTGCTTAAATGACAGTGTTGGAGGCATTGGTGTCATAACAGTGCTGTAAACGGGTGGTGTTTGTGTCATATCATCCTTCACACACACTGTCCTTTCTCTTTAGAATAATCCATTGTTTGGTGTCGCCCACCTGCAAATCAGTTTGTATACAGAGCTCTCAAACTGCTGTTATGCAGTTGTTTCTGTGAACTAAGAATAAAGGTGGTGTGATGCCAGTTTTATAATGATGGTTCACCTCCTCTGTGAAGCTCTGTGATGGTGTGGTGTCTCACATTCACATTCAGCTGTTTGGGCTCAGTTTTTTTGTGATCTTGTTTTCTTGAGTGAATCATTTCTTCTCCCAGAAAAGGGCTCCAGTGTCTCGTCTTTGTTGTCCCTTCATTCCCTGGTTATACCAAATGTATGCACAGAGTGTGAGTCATCAGGGGTTATTACTGTCACAGAGAAATACTGGTAAAGATTCAAGGCATTGAGATGTTATTTGTGAAGGTTGTGAGGAAACCCTTGCTGTCAAAGTTACATTTCATTGGTATTTGCTTGTCAGACAGTCATTATTTCTACTGTATCCTTGTTCTCTCTGGAGGTGATGGATGGCAGCAGCCCTCTCTGCTTCTGAGGCATGACTCAGTGGACTCGGGGGTGGCTAAAGGAGGGCATGGTGGGCTGGCAGGGGCCTCATGTTGGAAGGAAACACCCAGCTGGCATGGAGCTTCGCGGGGTTCCCAGGACAGCCACCACCACCAGGGACGCCACCCCAAACGGGGAGGAGGCGACAGGGACAGGCAGGGGGGGCACCGGCAGCGCAATGGTAACTTCCATCCCCGGAAGGGCACCTCGTATCCGGACAAATTCCCTAACGAGGAACGCAAGGACAGCAAGGACGACAAGCTGAAGTTTGTGGAGGAGGACTTTGTGAGTAGCTTACCCCCCCTTTTTTTTCTCCTGTTAGACTAAAGTAAAATAACTACTGGAGCCATTTTCACTTGCTCTTGTTTTGTGATAGAAGCAGAAAAAGATTTGTGGGTGTTATGCCTTACAAGCCATGCTCCGATTCTTGGATTTAAATTGTAATTACAAATTTGAAAGTTGAGATAGTTAATGTAGGCACTTTTTTATTTGTCTTTTTAGCCTTCTCTCAACCCTGAAACAACTGGAAAGCCTGGGGCTCAGACACGAGCAGTTGCTCCCCATGCTGGAGTGTGGGGTAAGCTCTCTGTTCAGACTGGGTCTCTGTGCTTGAATAAACAAAAGAGGGTTAAACATTTAATCTCAGTTCCTGCATTTCATCATAATCTCTAAGGTCTAATTTGATTTTCTTGATTATGTTCTAGAAAATCCACCAAGTGGCAAACAGATGGTGTCCAAAATGCTGGTTATCAAGAAAATTTCCAAGGAGGATCCCAGCACAGCCTTCTCTGCAGGGTTTGCCACTGCTGGTGCCCTGCCCACCAACGGCAGCAAAGCTCCCATTGCAGGCTCCAGCGTCTACAAGAATCTGGTCCCAAAGCCGGCTGTGGCCCCTACCAAAGTATGATTGACAAGATGTGTCAAGTTACTTAACAAATGTGCATAATGGAGATAACACTGGTGCATTGGGCAGCAGCAGCAGTGTGCTTGTTAGGCCGCGATAGAAGACCCCCCCCCCCAACTTTAAACACACTCATCCTCTGTTTCAGAGCACCCAGTGGAAATCCAGTGGTAGAGAGGTCGCAAAGTCTGGCCTTCACATGCCAGGCCGAGATTCAGTCTTCACCAGCCCCGTTTCTGCAGCCAAACCCAGCACCCCAGTCAGTGCACCACAGCACAATACCACAAAAGAGGTGAGAAAAGGAATAAGCCAATAACTTGGATTTATTAACCCCAGGTTGTGGTAACATTAACCTTAATACCAAAAATTTAGTGAACCTCTTGTTCTGCTGCTGGTACTGTAGCTGTGTTAGTGTGGTTGCTGACTGAGACGCCTACTTGCACATGTGTGCATAAAGTTTTTATTGACACCAGTATGTACTCTTGTCTTCTCGTGTGTGTGTGTGTGTGTGTGTGTGTGTGTGTGTGTTAGTTTTGCAAAATTGCAAATGCCAAAGCTTGGTCCAGAAATCTTTATTCAGTTCTACATTTGGCTCTGCTCTTGTAATCTGGCACAATATTTTAACTCCCCCGGTTTTCAGGCAGTTAAACATCTCATTATTCTTGACATACTTTGAAGTAATTTGAACAGAGATTTTAGAGCTCAGGGACTGATGTCACAGTTAACAAAAATAGTAAAAGTAACTTGTATTTCCACCTTTCTGTCATTTCATGACTTTGTCCGGCTCACACCTGCAGCACCCTTCAAGCACGACTCCTCCCATAGATATTGCTCCGTCACGGCTGAAGCTGATGCGTCGCGGTCCAGACCGTAAGAGCGAGTTTCTGAGAGCTCTGAAGGACGAGGGCACTGGAGAGCTGACAACAAGCAGCAGCCCAGGAACGTCAGGAGAGGTAGACATTAGTTTGGCTTATTTATTTAAGTAATAACCAATAAAAGGGACTTATTATGCTAAACATGCCCAGACGTTTAAATAATGAGGCTAGCATATCTAAAATTTATCCCACTGCTCTAAATGATTCAGTTTTTTTAGGTTTCTTCTATGCATGTGTCAAGCTGTAGAAAATTCCTTATATGGTCATGTTCCTTATTTGAGGAGGTGTGGCCAGCCAAGGGGCAGCTGATCACAAGAAAGGGAAGAGGACCTGTAGAAGTCCTAACTGGATTCTGTAGTACCCCAATCAAAGTCTTTAGCTGCAAACCAGTATAATAGGTCCACTTTAAGGGAATGTGCTGTTGATCATCAAATTAAGGCCTTTTCATTCTGTGCAAGTAGAAATAATGTATTAAATGTAATGTTACGGTCCAAGATAACAGCATTTTGTCAGCACATGCAGGACGGCTGGAGCTAAATTTAAAAATTCTTTCAGGGTGAAAGCAGCACCCCAGAGCCCAAAGCCTACAGTGAGGAAGGCTGTCATGAGAACGGTCTGTCTTACTCTCTGAGTGACTCAGACACCGAACACCTGTCCAGCTCCCTGGAGGCAGAGCACAGGTAGGTAACTGCTAACAGTGTTGTACATACACACAGGCAAACACACAGTCAGCTAAGCAGGAAATTATTATGCTTATCTAGGTTGCTGAAGGCCATGGGCTGGCAGGAGTACCCAGAAAATGATGACAACTTCCTGCCTCTGACAGAGGACGAGCTGAGAGAGTTCCAGACTAAAACTGAACAGGTGAGATCTCAGAGGAAAGAGTGACAGTTGAGCTAGGTGTAAGAGATGAGAAATAATCTGTTTCACACATTAAATGATGTCATTGTGCTTTGACAAGCTGAAGAGGAACGGCATTCAAAGGAACGGGGTTCTCCCGAGGACACGGGGCGTGACCCTCCACTTCACCCCCTGGCGGAGTGTGGCGGAGGCACATGTCGAGGAGGGCTCCGAGTCCGAAACCAGTAGCAGCAGCCAGACCTCTGATGACGACGACTGCATCAAATCCTAACGTGGCTTTATGGAACAAAATAAAATAATAATAAAAAAACAAAAAACAACACAACAACAGCCAACACCACATCCCAGCAAGCAATCCCCCTCCTCCTCTGTCATCTTTGTTTTTAGAGCACCATTCTGAAGTTTGTTTTTTTTTTGATTTTGTTTGTTTTGTTTTTTTTGTTGTTCTTGCACAAGGGAAAAACCAATCATATCCCAGTGAAGGGGGAGATTCCTGCTCTGCCAGACGTTGTTTTCCCTGCGTTTCCTCCTTCACTGCAGTCCCTGCCCTCCTTTGACCGACACCCCCAAAACCACCCACCCAAAAAAAACCCTCCGTTTTCCCCCCTTCCTCTTTCTTCCTCGCTTTGTGGAACTGAAGTGTTCATCAAGAAAAGAAGGGCAATGAATGCACACTTGATTCTGCTTTAAACAGACTAACTCATTTCATTGATGATGCTGATGACACATTATTAATGATATTAATAAAAATTGGTTCCTGACAAGCTGATATGTTTCAATATGAATCTGGCTACTGTGGTGTTTTGAAGTCCGCGTGTCCAAACGAGGAAGATTCTTGCTTCTTAAAGGCCTGAGTAGCAAAATAAGATGCACCTATAGAGCAGCTGTAAATCACTTTACCACAGAACAGTTCCTGTTTCCCACAAATTTAATGCTGCGAGAACGTTTTTGGAACGTTTGCATAAGCAAACTTTTTTCCTTTTTTTTCTATTTGACCCACAATGTAAGGGTAGGCAGCAGGGCTGTGGCTACATCTGGACCAAAAACAGTAATGATAGCCTCTCAGCAGATGTAAATTAATTCAGTCTGAGAGGGAACAAGATTCCTGCACATCCCCTGGGCTGGGTTTTCAGGCTTTGGAGAATTAAGTTCACGCCAGGAGATTCGCAGGCCTGTAGCAGTGAGATCTGGTGATCTGTGAAGGAAAAAAGTGATGGCATAATGCAGTATTTAAATTTGTTAATTTTTTTTAGCCCATATGGATGGGATTAGAGTAGCAAGCTGCAGGAGGAGCGTGGTTTATTTTTCAAAATGTTTTCTAGATTTTTCTCTTCTGTAGCTTTAAAAGCAAGGCTAATCATACTGGTTTTCACCTGATGCTAAAATGCTGAGAACATGTTGAGATTTTATTGGCTTTTAAACATTTTTTGAATCCTACATTCATCTTTGGCACTACAGTTCGGGCCTTTTTGTAGCAAATGAAACAACCAAGTGACTGAGTCACGTCTGGTTTAGACAAATTCAGAATTATGAGCCATTTACAGCCACATCAACTCAGGACAACCTAGTTTGCACTTCATGCATTGCAAAGTCATGTACAGTACTGTGCAAAGTCTTCAGCCACCCATCATTTATTGTATTGTGCTTCCAAGGAGCCAGATGTTGCTGTATTTTTTTAAGTGGTATTGAGCAATACTTCTCCAGGCTTTCTGAAAGTCTTTGTTTTTTCTTTGGATATTGGCTGCTTTTTCACTCATTTTCAGTCCGGTTCTTGTATCTGACCTTTATAGACGTTTTTTTTTTGTTTAAGTCACTCAATATCGACCTTTAATATTAAGCCTAAAAAGGCACCAGACCCAGTGTTGTGTTCTAAGTACTAACTAGAAGCCTGTCACAAAGCAGTTTGTACCCGTTAATACAGTTTTACAGGCATAAAATAATTTTGCACTAACAAGGTGATTCTCAAACTGAAACCTTGGCACATCTCAGCAGGGTGTGCTAAAAAATATGTACAGCAGACGAACAGTATCTAAGATGCACTGGTCCTTCAGCTGATCTACTGTTCACTGAGGTCTCAGAAACGATCAGAAAGGCTGAGGTATGTGCACAAAGGAGGTCAGGAAAGAGGCACGACAGCAAGTGTCTTCAGAAGAGCTTTGAATGTCCTTCAAAAAGCCTGGAGAACATTTCCTGAAGGCTGTGGCAAATAAAAGGAGTTCATACCAAATATTGACTTTCACACTCAGAATTTCAGAAATTCTGTTTTTGCCTTAAACTGTGTTTTCATCCACATTTGTACATGTGTCAATAAATTGCTGCACTTCTTTCCCATTTCCCTATCAAAACAAAGAAATGCAGGATGACTCCATACTTTTGCATAGTGCTGTACACATTCTCTCCATATTATCTATAGTTATCAGCTTTTAAATATTTGAAATGCTGAAAAACATTTGATTTGCCTGAGCTAGAAAGCAAACTTAAAGACCAGATTCTGTTTCTTTGGAAACACCTGAACAGCATCACAACTGTTTAAAAAACAAGTGACCTCTAAATGGCTGAACACCTGTGTTATTAATGAAGGTTGGTACACAGCCTTTGTAAACCTAGTATTTTATGTCCAATCACAGGCCTTCAGTTACCCCGTTCTTGTGTATTTAACCATCAGCTCTGAAGTTCAGGCCCAGGTTTGTGCATTGTGAGGAAAAGCTTTCCTTGATGAAATCCTTTAAGAATACATGTTTAAACTGGAATAAGTCAGACATCTATAAACCCAAGGATGCTGTGGAACCAGTAGGAATAAAGGGGACACTTGTGTAATGAGTATCGACATTGAGAAGGTTTCAGTAATGACATTAACAAAGGTTTATCCAACCATCTTTATTGAACTTTACAGAATAATGTCAAACACTAACATGCATACAAAAAAAAAAAAAAAAGACTTATTTACAACAGCAAACAGGTAAGACAGTTAAGAGCTTGTTGTGCTGGTGAATCTCTTCAGAGTGTGTGCAGCAATCTGGCTTCACTTACTGGAAGAAGATGATCCAAGTTAGACCCTGGGAAAGTTTGATTTAACTCAGGTTTAATGTAGTAAACAGTACAGCAGTCAGGGCTGAGAACTCACCTTTCCACTTCCATATCGTTAGCGTGTCCGCTTGCATCCCCATTAGTGAGAGGCGCTTCACCTGGCTGACCATCGTCCTGCTTCACCTTCTTGATACCCTCCTTCACTGGACTCTCCTCTGGTTTCCTCTGCAATACATATGATCAGTCAAATGACTCATGTAACCACAACAAATCAGTGCCAATTAAAGACACTCCCTCACCTTCTTCCTGACCAGGTGGGAGATGTCAGAGACCGGAGCTGTGGAGGCATTTCCATTGGAAGTACCTTTAACCTGTTTGGAAGATAAACCATGACACTTAGAATAACTGAAGAGCTTCTGCACATTTCATACGTGTGCCATGAAAAACGTACCTCTGAAGTCGAAGTAGAGTCACCCTTCTGTACAGTGGAACCAGGGAAAGCAGAGGAAGTGGAGCCTCCATCCTGAAACCGATCATACATGCAGCTCAGAAAACAGCCAAAGGTTTAGGCAGAGGATATGGATGGGAATTTAATACGGTGGATTACAGTTATCAGACACCAATTTTGAGCTCCCAGGATTAATTGGTAATGTGTGTAGATGGAGTTTTGCATGGAAGATTTGTTGGATTCTATAACAGCAACCTTTTCTTTAAAAACAAAAAACACATTAAACAGCAGCTGTACTGCGACTATAAAAGGAACAGGCAACATGATGTCTGTCACAGGGCTCAAACAGTGTGGGTGCTGCTGCTCACTGCATGGTACAGAGGGAAGTGCAACTCCTGCCCAGCTGGAGTTCCCATATATTTTTCACCAGCTGCTTTATTTGTGGGAGCAACAGAGCATGATCAGAAAAACTGAACTTCACTTGGCATGTTTTAGCACATATTTGAAGAAGCCCATTTAACAAATAAACCTAAAAAATGAGTGTATACAAATGTGCAGTCATGTCTGTATCCCAGTCAAAAGTTGTGCCAGTGGACGACGGTTAAAGTGATGACCAAATGACTGAATAAAGGTGATTCTGTTTGATTACACAAAGCAATGAGGCAGTGCTGCTGTACAGGTATTCTGCTTGGTGGATAGCGCAACCTTAACCAGTGCATGTTTATCTTTTTTGCCCTATGGTGACATTTCACATCCCTTCCAGTACATGAAACCCTCCATCCCAGACTCACCAGTGCATCCTTCACAGCCACAGAAGCGGCGCTCGCCGTCTTCAGGCTTTCAGTGGCATCCTCCACCTTCTCCTGGATCTCTGGCAGCAGAGCTTTGAGCTCCTCCATCTCCTTCCTCTCCTCTGGCAGAGCTTCTGGACCCTCAGCTTTGTCAAGCATCTCCTGCAGTTTGTCTGGATGGAGGGGGGGGGGGCAGAAGGACCAAAAAAAAAAAGGGCATTGGCTTTCCTTCCCTGAAAATATGAAGGCTCATTTTACTCACTCCAGCAGCCATCCCTTACCAAGCCTGTTCTTTATGACAGAGATGGAGCTGTTCAGAGACTCGATGGCCTCACTGTACTGCATGTTCAGGCTGTAGGTCACGCCGAGCTGGTAGTGAGTCTCCGCCAGCAGGCGGCTGTCTGGGTCCAGGTGCTTCACCTGCAGCTTCAGACACTCCTGGAAATCCTCTAGTGCTTGTGTGTAATTCCCTGGAGAGAGAAAAAAAAAGCAGCAAATCAAAACCCGACATGTAAAAAACTTCAGGGGGAAAAGGCTTCCATTCAGCCACTGCTTAGGTGCAGTCAGTGTAATTTGGAGCAGGTGTGAACACAGCAACTAGCTGGAGAAAACAGTTCAAGAGCTTAATGTCTCCAGAAAATGTTCTGTAACTACTGGGTGTGGCTGCAAGTATCCTTTTGGTAAACTGAAATTTCAGAAAGTTGAAGCTATAACATTTTTTTGGGTTAACTAATTTAGACTGCCCCCAAGTGGTCAAAATACAAAATAAAAAAACAAAGGCAGATTTAAACATTTATGTGTGTTATCATTTACAGCAAGGTTTTAGACAAAACAGAACTAAAAATCATCTCAAGCTGCCCCTCAGATACTACTAAACACACTGAGCCATCAGTACAGCTTCATTTCTGACAAACTGTGTGCAAAGCTGCAGGTTTGTTTAGTGGTTTGTTCATACCTGACTCAGCAGAAACTTCACCCAGTTTCAGGTGAGCCTGGGCTGCCATTAGCTGATCCTCCTTTGTATCTTTCCTTTTATAGTAATGGGGGGGGGGTATAAACAGGGGGGTTAAGCTTAAAATGCACGTGCAAAAAAACCCAAAACTACTGCTCATTGAAGCTTTCCCATTACCTTTTGTAGATGACTTTGGCCACTTCTAACATCTCCCAGGCCAGCTGCAGGTTACCCACCTCGTCATCTTCGCTGTCCTGAAAGAAAAGGAACAGATGTAAACCCCAACACTTCAGCTGTCGCCTTCATGTGTACGCAGGCCGTTTGTTCAGTACCTTCTCCCCAGTGCCGTCTCCTCCACCCTGCTCCTCTGTGTCACCTTCCATTTCTACATCGTCACCATCTTCTTCTTCCTCCTCACCATCTACAAATAAATTTCACATTTTCATATATTGCTCAGAATGGTTCTGCAGCCACCACACTGCCTTTAACAAGCAAGGTTCAGGACATAGGAGGAAAAGTCACCTGCTTCCTCCTCAGCAGCTGCTGCTGCTTCTTCCTCTTTAGCAGGAGAGTCCTCTTTCTCCTCAGCTGGTTTCTCTTTAGCAGCAGAGTCCCCATCCTCCATAGCAGCAGTCTCATCCTTTCCCTCCCCTTTCTCCTCTGTAGCAGCAGAGTCCTTGTCCTCCTCCTCCTTAGCAGCAGAGTCCTTGTCCTCCATTGCAGCAGTCTCATCCTTTCCCTCCCCTTTCTCCTCTGTAGCAGCAGAGTCCTTGTCCTCCTCCTCCTTAGCAGCAGAGTCCTCATCCTCCATAGTTGCAGTCTCATCCTTCTCCTCCTTAGCAGGAGCTGGGTCCTTGTCCTTCTCCTCCTTAGCAGCAGAGTCCTCCTCTTTCAAAGCCAGTTCAGAGTTCTCCTCTGCAGCTGCTTCCTCTCCAGTCTTACCGTCCTTTTCTTTCTTATCTTCACTTTCAGATTTGCTTCCATCATTTTCACTGTTCTTTTCAGCCTCACCCTCTACTTTTTCCTGTTTGTCACCAGCCTCCTCCATTTCCATCTTATCCTTCTCTGGATCCTTGCTCTGCTTCCCTTCACTCTTCTCCCCATCTTCAGTTTTCTTCTCCGCCATGGCGTCGTACACCTGAACCCTCAGCTCATCTCTGGTCTTTTCTGTCAGAGTTAGAGAAGTTGGGAATGATTCATGTATACTTAGGTCATACATAAGCTAAATATTTCATTCTTTCCTTACCATCGATATTTTCTGTGCTCTCAATTTTGGAGTCTTTGGGTTTCTCTTCATCCTCCTCTTCCTCTGGCACGCCCTCTAGAGCGTTACCCAAGACTGAGTTCTCCATCCTACAACAACAGTCAGTTATTTCTGCCCCCTTTCCTCATGTTACAAAACTGTATGTTCTCATTTGTGACCAGATAAATAAAACATACCGTGCTAAATCGAGCAGAGCTTTGCCGCACCAGAAGAAAGCCTCGCCACATTCGTCTGCGGTGTCGCCGTACTCTTTAGCTCTGAAACAAGAATATATAATTTACATATTTCTGTGTGAAGGCAGATATCCATTACCCCTCAAGTGTTCCCTTAGTTTGTTTACTAGTTGATTACTAGATACATGCTGGTTACTAGAGTTAAAACTGGATGTGAAAAGGATTCCAGTCTGCTGAATACATCAAATTAGGACTAAGCTCAAACAATTAAAATAAATCTGGAGACTAAAGTGAATCAAAACAATGCAAATATATAAAATAAAAATAAACTGCAGTAACGGTCACCGCTTTCTGCTCATATGCAGAAAGCAGCTGCAGGCAGTTCTTGATTTGCAAAACACGCTCAGTTTCATCTTCAAACGCCACAAAGTAAACGGCCGTTTGATATTTGCACCAATCTGCACACCTGTTCACAATCAGCCCGCACGAGGCACCGCCATCCATGAGCCCTTCACTCATCTTAACGGTGATTAAGACCCCCCCCGTTTTAAAAAGACTAAGGAAAAGTAACCACGTGGAGCAATCTATGGGTGCTTTTTGGGACTTTGTTCGTTCAGCTTCACTGACGGTAACTCACAGCATGCTGCAGGCCTCCTGCAAGGTGCTCACAGCTTCCACCACCTTCCCCATCACCAAGTGCTTCTTGCCGGTACCGATCAGCTTGTTGGCCTCCTCCATGTTTGCTACACTGGACCGAGAGAAATAGTCAGTTTAGCTCAAGTCAACCTGTAACTCCTATTTTCAGACAAGCTTGTATAGATTTAAATTTTAATGACAGAGAAACGAAGCCAAATACACACCTGGACAGGGGGGAGGGGGAGCAGCAGAGTAGTTAAGAAAGTCGTCCGGCGGCGCGTGTCTCAGCTCGTGTCTCTCACCGCTCAGACTCTCTGTTGTTTCAAATTGGCGCGAACTACTCCTACCGCTTCCGCTCGTTTTCCTTATTTGTAGTCCCGCGCGGGAGAATTCTTAAAGGTACAGAGTGCTACAAGAGCACTGCAAGTACCATTGATAAAGTCACAACTATTACTACTTCAGGTACTGCTACTGCTTTTGTTATGACTACTCCTACTTGTATTACCACTCCTATTCGTTCTACTACTGTTACTTCTAATGCAATAATAACAGCAATTACCACTATGTTGATGGCAGCCCTGCAGAAATACCCTATCATTACTGTACGCTGTAAATACAATCCCAGCAACCATTAACCTTCAAGGGACCTTCAGGAAATGTTCCCTAAAGCTCCTCTGAAGGTTCTCTGAAGGTTGCAAAGCTTTCAAGGAGAATGCTGATACTACCTCAAACACTAAAACAACAACACCAGAACTGTTACACAACATTAAATAGGTAGGATATGACATACTAATGAACATGTCTTATTTGAAATAATTTATTTAAACTACACACATAAGTGCGGCATAAATATATTACTTTTTAACATTTAACAATCATGTTTCATTCAATACAAATCAGATCAGAGTTTTGTGGGTGACCAGCTGTTTGGTGTGAATAAGCAGGTGTCCATTGTATAACATGTTTGTTTTTTTTTGTCAGTGACATCACAGTGAAAGTGAAATCAAATGTGCAATTGCCATTGTTTTACAATATTATAGTACCTTATCGTGTATGTATTCATTTCTAGTGTTTGTTAAAGGTGTTCAGCATAAGGAGAACAGCCTATGTAGTTGAATTGGGTGGTGGTATTGGTGTGTTTGAGTTTCACTCAGTGTGTTTGTTTAAGAGCAGTACACATTTCTGTCATGTCCTGCTGTGAGGGGCAGTGATTCTCCAGCTCCCCTATGAGCTCCTCCTGCTGACTCCACTGTGTGGCTGCCTCATTAGGACACGTCTGGACCTGACACCCAATCAGCATCATACAGAGACAGTTCAATTCAACCTCCCCTTACGCTGCCATCAATGGAGACGGGAGAATTTAAATTTCCAAGTGATCACACATCAGTTACACTTTTTGTACTACCACCTGGGGGGGGGGAGTTTGGATGTGTTTAAACAAAAAACAATAGAGGCGCAAGTATGCTTATTCATTTTTAAAAAAAAATTACATTTGTACTTAAATCTTATACAAAGAGACATATAGTCACAAATTAAGAGCTTTAGCGATGCTGCTAGGTTGATTTTTGCTTGAACAGGGCGATACTTGCTGTTTCCACCTGTATCCCATCTTTGTTGTTGGGTAAGCTAAATCCACCCTCATATTGCACTAAGGGAGATCAAATACATTTTAAAGAAGTGGCTGTTCTGCTACTTCCAATGAATCGTTTGAAGTAGTAGAACTGGAGAGGTTCTTTTTTCCTTATATAACCAATAGCATCACATCTCCTCTAAAGTCTGTACCTCTCAACACATCTGGGGCTGATGGCCAGTATATTCATAAATTTAAAAAAAAAAAAACATAGAGGAATGAGGTATTGTACAAACAAAAAAACCTAATTGAGCTTCTCTAAACTGTACTAATTTACTAATTCTGTATTAAAAGTACCAATCATTTGAAACCATTTTTCAGTCCATCACCACATCTGCGACTGTAGCAGCTGCTTTGTTATTCGGCAGGGCTGAATGAAGCCAGGATGAGAGCTCCGTGAGAGCCCTTCAAACATCCAGCTGCTTTGGAATCACTTGGGGACCAGATGCACTAATTATGGGCATATTGTGAGACAGAAGATGAGCACAGCGCAGTGTTTGATCATTAGCCCACCGCGGTGCTTCTATCAGGAGGTTATTGTAGGCCCTCCCCCCTTATCTGGCCCTTGATGGAGCGCCATGGCAACAGTGTGCAAAGACATTGCTCGGTGACAGCGAGAGGCTGAGCAGACAACAGCCTTTGCAGGCTGACTGAGGTGAGCTAATGTGACAGAAGGAAAAAAAACATGTTGAGGTTAATTTCCTGAGTTTGAAAAATGTTTAGGACACTGGCATTAGGGCTACTTGTGTTTAGAGACAAAATGATTTCCTTTAGGTCTGTATGTCTAACTTAAACTGGAGACAATACACCATTATGATATGAATAAATAAGTAAACAGGTGTTAGCAATAACACAGATTTAGCTTCTTTTCTATTTTGGTACAGAGGTCTAGTTAAAGTCATTAACAGTACCCGTGTTTACTTTTTCATGTCAGAATGGCTGCTGTGAAAATGGTCTACTGCAGCTAAACAAAAACAACTTAAAATGTAGCGGTATCTGCATCTATGTGGCGTTTGAAACCAGTTTCCTTTCCCTTTTATGTTTTTTTTCTCTTCCTGAATTGTAGTAGCCATTACACATAACATTTGCTGCCACAGGTAAAGTGTACTTTGGTGTAATTATTACAACTCGGTATCACAGATAACGCTCCTATTTGTTCATACCTGTCCCGCACAGTCAAAATACAGTGCCTTGCGAAAGTATTCGGCCCCCTTGAACTTTTCAACCTTTTGCCACATTTCAGGCTTCAAACATAAAGATATAAAATTTGAATTTTTTGTGAAGAATCAACAACAAGTGGGACACAATCGTGAAGTGGAATGAAATTTATTGGCTGTGTCAAACTTTTTTAACAAATAAAAAAACTGAAAAGTGGGGCGTGCAATATTATTCGGCCCCCTTGTGTTAACACTTTGTAGCGCCACCTTTTGCTGCAATTACAGCTGCAAGTCTCTTGGGGTATGTCTCTATCAGTTTTGCACATCGAGAGACTGAAATTCTTGCCCATTCTTCCTTGTAAAACAGCTCGAGCTCAGTGAGGTTGGATGGAGAGCGTTTGTGAACAGCAGTCTTCAGCTCTTTCCACACATTCTCGATTGGATTCAGGTCTGGACTTTGACTTGGCCATTCCAACACCTGGATACGTTTATTTGTGAACCATTCCATTGTAGATTTGGCTTTATGTTTTAGATCATTGTCTTGTTGGAAGATAAATCTCCGTCCCAGTCTCAGGTCTCTTGCAGACTCCAACAGGTTTTCTTCCAGAATGGTCCTGTATTTGGCCCCATCCATCTTCCCATCAATTTTGACCATCTTCCCTGTCCCTGCTGACAAAAAGCAGGCCCAAACCATGATGCTGCCACCACCATGTTTGACAGTGGGGATGGTGTGTTCAGGGTGATGAGCTGTGTTGCTTTTACGCCAAACATATCGTTTTGCATTGTGGCCAAACAGTTCGATTTTGGTTTCATCTGACCAGAGCACCTTCTTCCACAGGTTTGGTGTGTCTCCCAGGTAGCTTGTGGCAAACTTTAAACAAGACTTTTTATGAATATCTTTGAGAAATGGCTTTCTTCTTGCCACTCTTCCATAAAGGCCAGATTTGTGCAGTGTACGACTGATTGTTGTCCTATGGACAGACTCTCCCACCTCAGCTGTAGATCTCTGCAGTTCATCCAGAGTGATCATGGGCCTCTTGGCTGCATCTCTGATCAGTCTTCTCCTTGTTTGAGATGAAAGTTTAGAGGGACGGCCGGGTCTTGGTAGATTTGCAGTGGTCTGATACTCCTTCCATTTCAATATGATTGCTTGCACAGTGCTCCTTGAGATGTTTAAAGCTATAAGGGCCTGTATGGGAATTGGGGTCAGGCACTCTTCAATACTTCTTCCACTGAGCATTGTAGGAGGGGTTACACCAACATATCATTGATCTCAATTGTGCTGCCCAGTAGTAGTCAGTGAAAGAGGGGAGCCCCCATCCTCCATTACTTTTTGTCAATTGTAGAGTTTTAAATTGGATCCTAGGTTTTTCCCCTGCCATATGTATCTCAATAATAATTTGTCCCATTCATTAAATTGCTTATGGTCTATATGTATTGATAGAGTTTGGAATAAATATAATAATTTGGGGAGAATATTCATTTTTATAGAATCTATTCTTGAGCTTATGCTTAGGTATGGGATTAAGTTCCATCTCTGTATATCGTCTTTGATTTTCTTTTGTATTGGTGAGTAGTTATGTTCCATTAGTTCTTCTGGGTTTTTTCGGTATTATCACTCCAAGATATTTAAAATATTCTGTTTGCCATGATATACAGTACCTTTTTCTTATTTCATCTGGTGGGGTGTAATTGTATTTAAGCTGTTGTGTTTTGGTTATATTTATTTTATATCCTGATAGGTGATCAAAATATTCAAATGCCTGCATTAACTTAGGTAGTGAGCTTGTTGGTTGGCTCAGAAAGATTAAAATATCATCTGCATAACAAGCTAATTTATGTTCTTTCCCATGTATATTTATACCTTTTATGTTTTTGTTTTGTCTTATATATTGAGCAAAAGGTTCCATATATAATGCAAAATAATAGTGGTGAGCACGCACAACCTTGCCTTGTTCCTCTTTCCAACAAAAACTGTTTGATAGGCTACCATTGACTTTAACCCTAGCTGTAGGTTCCTTATATAATGCCTGTATTGTTTTGATTATTTTTTCATGCAGACCAAATCTACCAAGAACTCGGTAAAGAAAGCTCCAATTTACTGAATCAAATGCCTTCTCTGCATCCACACTAATCACCATTGCTGTTAATTTGTTCTCTTTGATATGAGTAATAATTTGTAGTGTCTGTCTTATGTTATCTTGTGTTTGCCGCTCTCTAATGAAGCCTGTCTGATCATCGTGTATCAAATTAGGTAGACACTTTTCCAGTCTCCTGGCCATAATACTGGTAAATAATCTATAATCTATGTTCAGAACTGATATTGGTCTATATGATCCGCATTCTAATTTATCTTTATCTTCTTTTGGGATTACTGAGATTATTGCTTCTTTCCAGCTGGGTGGTGTTTCTGCCTTCTTTAAGACCCAATTCAATGTGGGAAGCATCACTGGAATTAGCTCCTCTTTTAGCTCCTTATACCATTCTGCCTTATAGCCATCTGATCCTGGTGATTTGTTTAATTTGAGCTTTCTTATTGCTATTTTTAACTCAATTTCTGTTATGTCTTCCATCATTGTCTTATTCTGTTCTTCGCTTAGCACTGGTAATTCCAAAGTGTTCAGAAAAGTATCTATCTCTACTATGCTGCCCCCTGTCTTTTTAGAGTACAGTTTCCTGTAGTATACTTCAAATGCTCTCTGAACTTCGTTTAGTTTACTTTTAGTAGTTCTGGTAACTGGCTGACATAATCAGTGTTATTCACGTCACCTCTCAGTGGTTACAATGTTGTGCTTGATTGGTGTAAGTAAAATGTAACAACTTCCTGCTCATGAGACTACAGAAATTACTGGCAGTCTAGTCGTAAGTAAATCTAGTGGGAGTGATAAGGAAACATGAGAGAAATTTTTCTGAAGCCCACTGGATAAGTGCAAGATGTTGCAACAATACTTTAAAGGCAAGTCAAGAAGTCAAGAAAGTGCTACTAACACACGTTATGGTGCTTTTAGAAAATTTGTTGTTGAACCCTATAGCATGAACAGATTCATCGTAATCAGTATAAAACAGGCATACTGAATTTGTTAGAAAAAGAGGAACTTTGTCCTTATTGCATGAAAAACATGAGAACAAATGCTGGCTGAATGTCACTAGTTTCCTGAACTGGTAAGTTGTTTTGCAAAATCAGTGGTAATCCAAAAAGAGGCTGACGCAGTAGCATGATGCTATTTTTTACTGCTTATTCATGATGACAGTGGGTTGGAAGCGCATCCTGAAAGAGGGTCGAACCTCATGACCCTGAGACGCCTGTATCAGGGAATAGCCAGCCATTAGAAACCTGTTCATTTTTAGATTTACGTGAATAAGTCAATGCATTACAGTGAATGA
This sequence comes from Pterophyllum scalare, assembly GCA_024447675.2. Taxonomy (NCBI): domain Eukaryota; kingdom Metazoa; phylum Chordata; class Actinopteri; order Cichliformes; family Cichlidae; genus Pterophyllum; species Pterophyllum scalare. The sequence continues at coordinate 3,580 of JAMQGT020001556.1, read as the reverse complement.
GGGTAGGTTAAACATAGAGGTCAGACTAGTATGTCTAAGATTATATACGAACTATAACGTTAAGAGTAAAATCTTGAGACTAATTCATTTTCACTTCCTCCTCGGGGTATTACAAAAGCGTGAGCATTCCCAGAAAGGACACGAGGAAAACTGCAGAGTCATCCTGTGTCAGGACAAGCTTCAGACTATGGGGGACTGAAGTGGGCCGAGTTCACGTTCTGAGCAGTTATCGCGAGACGTGAGTCGTATAAATCTCCCAGCCCGAGTCTGTCATCTCTTCCACTCCCTCGCCGTATCTGTGTGCTGTGAAAAAGTCAGGTATGTGTCACCAACGCAAATGTAATTGTTTTCTTTATAGTTTTCGCTGTACAAATACATATGTTGTCGTCATTAGACATTCAGCTAATGGAGTTGTCACAGCTGTGTAGCTGTAGTAGCTGAAATTACTGCGCAACAAGTGGGTTACCCCACATTTGAAAAACAAACGTTTGCTTTTTTTTTTTTTAAACTTTATGAAACTTGGAGAAAAGGATGGTTAGTCGATAGTCTGCTTCATTTTCACCGACTTAAATAAATAGCTTGTTCGTGGTTTATTCTGAACTCTGGGAAAAGTGTGAGGTTTTTGCTACACGCCAAACGCACTTCCTAACTTCACCCTGACGCGTGAACTCGAGTGGTGTGATTCCTGAAGATGGAGTTTAAATGGCGAAAGAAAATAGGTGTAGCTGCTCACAGCCGGAAACACCTGTGAGCCGAGAGAGAGGAAGCGCTTCGTGGTTTTGTGTTGATGCGCCTAATGAGAAGCTGCCATGTGCCTTAATTATACATTACACAGCGATACAGCCTATAGGTCAGCAGTTTGTATTTGTGTTCAGTTTTGAGGTGATTTACAAGTTTGTGTACCATTATTTTCTATCGATAATATTCGTCCAGTGAATGCTTCTTGCAGCTTTGTTTGCTTAACGTTTAACTACCAGTCATTGATTATTACAATTTTATTTCACAGTATTAAAAGGAAAAATTATAGGTCTTTATATACGTTTCCAGCAGTATATTTGATAAATACACTGATGATTAGAAATCAGAGGACAGCAGTTTGCAGAGAGGCAAGGCTGAGATGGTTTGGACATGTGCAGAGGAAGGATAGTGGGCAACCCCAAAGGGAAGCAGCTGAAAGAAGAAGAAGAAAACTGTTGACTGTGAAAACACCACTCTCTTTCATGCAGACAGCTGTAGAAACCACACAGTTAGACTCACTCTGTGGGAAAAACCTGTGTGGCAACATCATTTTTAACTCATCACTAGCATCTGTGAAGTTTCTAAGCTTTACTGCTGACACATGTTGGACAACATGTGTTTGGTCTCTTTTTACTGTCACATTAGATAAAGAAAAACAACAGCTTTTAGTGTTATAGCTTGAATGACTATTTTCATCTATTGCCAGTTATTTTTCTGAGTATTTATTTTACCTCATTGAATATTTTCTGTGTTATAAGCTCACGACATCATCACTCATGTTTTCTACAGTTTGAGCTACTTCCTGAAGCTATCAGGTTTCATTTTCAGTCATAGAGTGCATTCATTGTTTAGAAGCACCTCTTAAGTCATGTGTATTTAAGCGGAACTGGTTGAATAAACTGCTTTTGTTGGTCAGTGTTCAACATTATAGGTGCATTTCCTTATCCTCCAAATGAAGTAGACCTTATGCACACACAAACAGTGCAGTGTAACACACCAACTGCTTTCTTCTTCTGCAGTCCAATCAGGTTAAAGATGTCTGCAGGCAATGCACAAATTGGAAAGCCGGCCCCTGATTTCACAGCCAAAGCAGTGATGCCAGACGGACAGTTCCACGATCTGAAGCTGTCAGACTACAGAGGTAAAGGACAACCCGCATCTCACCTTCTGTTGATGTACTTTGATGATGCTCCTCTCTGCGATTCATTGTTTTGTGATCCGGCAGCATATTCAGCAGAAGTTAATTTACACTACAAAAGATGATAATTAGTTAAGGCGACGCATTCACTGGTATTTTATTTATTTCTTTTTAATGCTTTGGTACAGGAAAGTACGTCGTCTTTTTCTTCTATCCGCTGGATTTCACCTTTGTTTGTCCGACTGAGATCATCGCTTTCAGCGATGCTGCCAATGAATTCAGGAAGATTGGATGTGAGGTCATCGCCGCCTCAGTGGACTCACACTTCTCCCATTTTGCTTGGTATTTAAAAAGCTTTATATCTAATACATCCGTAGCAACTGTGCTCATTAAGTTTTAGTAAATCCTCATACTTTCTCTTGGTAACCTTAAAGGGTCAATACGCCACGTAAGCAGGGTGGCCTGGGTACCATGAACATCCCCCTGGTATCTGACACACGGCGCATCATCTCCAAAGATTACGGGGTCCTGAAAGAGGATGAGGGTATCGCCTACAGGTGAGTCGAATAATGTGGAGTATGATTCCTAAACGGGCTGGCCTTAACATTTTTTTGTAGCAAACCTCTGAACTGATATTTCTCTATTCCAGGGGTCTGTTCATCATTGACGACAAGGGCATCCTGAGACAGATCACCATAAACGACCTCCCAGTTGGACGCTCTGTTGATGAGACCTTGCGTTTGGTCCAAGCCTTTCAGTTCACAGATAAGCACGGAGAAGGTAAGTTAATTTCTGCACACTGGGACTTGTGCAATGAAATTGTACTTTTAACCAAATTACAACATTCGAATGTAAAACAGCTCACGGCTGTGCAGACATAATGTGTGGCAGAGCGTGCAAAGACCATAGAGGCTTATTTTAGTTCAAAGGTTTGTACTCTTATCAGCACTGAGATTCAGTTGAGAAATTTTATTAGACTGCAGTAAATGCTTCATGATCAGTCACAGACATTTTACAAATCAACCAGACTTCTGGTGTTGTTGCCTGTTTTGCACCCGAAGCAGTGTTGGTTTATTTTTAAGGTGTAATATGTGTGTCATTTTGGCACATTTTCATTTCAACTACCGGCCAGGACTCATTATCTTATCTTTTCAGTGTGCCCAGCCGGCTGGAAACCTGGAAGTGACACCATCAAACCGGACGTCCAGAAGAGCAAAGATTTCTTCTCCAAGCAGTAATAAGCCCAAGGCCAGAGTCTGCTGTCTGCTGTAGGAGATTTCATTTAGTGATTACATTTGGAACAATATTTACAGAAGCCATTGTGCCTGTGGACGAGGGAGACAGTTTTTTGATCAGCGTGCTGTTTGTGTTTTGTTGTGTGTAGAGCGAATAGTGCACTTAGACTAGCGTATATAATTGTGTAAAAACACTGTAGTTATGTATGCTGTATTCACTGTATGACAGAGCTGAATGCCTCTTTGTTCTCTCGTGTCATTCCCCATTAACGTTGGATACAAAAGGACCAAACATTTCACTGAAGTAGAAATTCATCTGCCTATTCTGTATTTTTTTTTCTTAAGTGAACAAACCATTTTTTCAATTACCTGGAGAGTACAAAAAAACCATAGACTTAAACTAACGTATTTACTTCATGTTTACACAACTTTTTTTATAGTATTGTTCAGAGAAGCACATGGTGGATAT
>JAMQGT020001554.1:0-68836 GCA_024447675.2 Pterophyllum scalare | reverse complement strand
TTTTAAATGTATATCCAGCACCACGGCAATATAAACTGCATAAAAGACCAAGGTCTGGTTTATGGGCTACTGCTCTGAAGACTCTGGGTTGGACTTTTCACCTGCGGATATCTTTTCTTTTCTTACACATAGTCACATAGATCCTCAGAGTGAAATTTGGGGAAAACATTATGTAGTTATTTCTCGTTGAGCAGAATGACTGAATTTAATTTTCTCTCATCTTCAGGAGTTGGGTGGTACGTTTTTGTGCCCCACAGTCAAGCGTTGCTGGACTCACCCTGACATACGAAGTCCTAAGAAACGCTAAAGTTGGCCTGCTGGATTTTTAATCAGCTGGAAGCTGTTTAAACTTATATTTTTACACTTTAAGTCTAATTAATTTACCCATCATCAAGTATCTTTAAAAAAGTATTAAAATAATTTAAAACTGAAAAAGAAAAAAGAATCACACATAATTTCTCTGCCCTCAATGACTCCCCCTCCTGGTGAGAACCTTCTACTAAAGTCAGTGTGTGCTCTCTGACACGTTCAGACATCATCAGCCCACCGTCATTTACTGTCCCTGCCTCTGCTGTGAAATTGCACTTTTACTTCATTGTTTTATTTATTTATATTGTGCAGGTGTATTTGATTATGAGCTGTTGTAAAATAAAGCAGTGTAATGATTGCAGTGACTGCCAGCTGAATAAATGACAGCAGCATCATTAATATGTGTTTTTATGCTTTTATTATGCTGTTGTAGGGATGATTTTGTCTGCTCTTTCCTGTTGGGAAAAAATCACATTAAACATTTTAATTGCCATTTGCATTTGCCTTTTTCAGTATTTATCGGCACACATATTTGATGACATGGATTTGAAAAATTAACAAAAATTCAAATCTCAGAGGATTAAAAAATATCAAGTATCAACATGAAACTAAAATTCATCTTGGAAATAGCACAACAATAATAAGAAGAATTATTCCACTTTGACAGGGAGGCAATGGGTGGATTTAAAAGGTCTTTTTAAACCCATGATGAATGTGGTTAATAAAAAATGTCTTCCTGTCCCTTGATGGGTTTTCAGGCTGACTGGTTGCCAGAATGAGCAGGTGTTTGGCCACTCAGAAATGTAAGGAGCCCAGTAGCTAGCAGTCCCATGTGAGCCAGCAGCACATTCCCCAATATCAAGTAACAGTGGATTTCAGCCCAAACAGGAAATCTCTCCTCCATTATTGCCAGTTGTGTAACATTTTGCCGATTCTGTGCGGTTTTATTTGATCCAAAATGTTTTGTAACTGCTCATTTTCTTGGCAGGGCAGACAGCAGGGACCAGGATTAGTTAAATTGGAGAATAGAGATCTCGTACTTTCAATTTCTACTAATAAAAATATTAGCTTGAACTACTTAGGATGATGCAGTTATGTCATACCACTAAACCCGTATTTTAGCTTGTGAGGTCAAATGGGAGCCGTTTTCCAAGCCGGGGGTTCCAGTTTGGTCGCATCTGCCTGTATGCACTTTAAAAGGAACACATTTTAAAAAAATTTTTTTTTAAAAACAGCTCCAAGTGCAGGCTTGTGTAATGTAGGCCAAAGAATGTTCCAGGAGGTAATGGCTGACATCTGTTTGAAAATGTTAAATTGGTAAAAATGGGAACATAAGTAGATGTGATGTGAGATGTAGCCATTTAGAGATTCAGTTTCATTTAAGTGAAAATTCCTGGATTCTTGGATAGGAAAGGGGAAATTACCTGGTGCAGATAAGCTGTGCAACCAGGAAGATTAAAAAAAAACAAAAAACAAAGCTATCTCCTTGGCACTAACAGTCTTGATCTTCTTTTTTTTTTGCAAACCCATATCCATCTGTGTGTCCTTAAGTGCCAAGAGAAAATTAATAATCATTTTCAGAACCTTATATTTAGTTATTTCCTTTTGGACAAAACTGATTTTTTTTTTTTTAACTGCATTTTGAGAAGAAAAAAAGAAAATCTGAGCTTACGAGAGGTGTCAGTAAAAGGAGGTCGCGAGCTCCCTGCTCCTTAATACCTGAGCTGGATGCGATGACGTAATGAAGCTAGAGCCGGACAGGAAACCACAATTCCCAAGATGCACTCGAAATTACCGTGGCCACTGGACAGGGGAAGGGAAGCCGAGATTGGTAGGGAGAAACAATCATAAACTGAGGTAGTTTTAAAATGGTTTGTATCGCGTAATATTTTCAGACAGGCCGCGGTACGCAATGTTTCTAGTGTATTTACTGGAACTGGGAGACAAAAGCAGATTTATTCGCGTCTTTGCGGTCGGATTTGGGTACAGAGCCCCCCATCCCCGTTACAGTTCAGCAGAGATTCAGCTAACCCGTTAGTTAGCCTGGCAGCTGGCTTTTCATGTGTCAAAACCTAACTGGGTCCAGAGTGCTTAACTGCAGGTGTTGTGTTTTTTTTATTAACTAAATTGTTCAAGTGTTTGCCATAAATTTCGGCGGGCTTCCATGCTGTATATGCGCCGTGGCAGTCTCCGTTTGAGGTGAAGCTGTAGCTGCGTCTTTGTGCCTGCGGGGTTGCTAGCTGACATAATGCTAGCGTTTCTAGTGCTACAGACAATGGTAGCTGTCAGCGCGGCGTTATGTTACAGTAGGCAGCTGTCATCTCACAAGCTGAACTTATTCGATAGTTTTTTTTATTATTGTTATTCTGTTTCTGTCGCGACTGTATCCTTGCTCTCTGCAGTGCTTTGCCGTATTTTTAACTTGCTGTGATTTTTAAAACCCGGATGGGAAAGTATGCAGAGCGTTTGGGTTAGTGAAAGTGGCACTATTATGCTGTTAAAAAAAAAAAACCCAAGTAAAAGTCATGCATTAGGCATGTTTTTTTAGATAAAAGTATAAAAACTAGAGGGGGGTGTTTTACACCAGTGAATTTATGCTGGACTTACAGGGCACTTGATGAAAGTGAGGCATTTTTTTTTGGCTCACCTAAGCTTTTTTTTTTGCTGGTATGATGAGCCAAATATGCGTTTGTAGTTGCATTTTTTTTAGTAATCTTGTCACGACTGAGCCCATATTTCTATATGCTTTTTGATTAGTTGTGTTGTGTTTTACTATTTTACTTGTGTTGCACTCTTTAATCATTGTTTTGTTTTTCCCTTCACATATTGTGTGCACAAGACAAGACCCCGCTTAAGGACTCCTGCCATACAAGAACTCTTCATAACCCACGTCTTACCAGACAGCTGCAGCTTGGACGTTCGCTGTTTCACGTGAGGCTCGAGGCATAGCACAGAATCAGTGCTTGTGAATTGAACTACGAGTATACTGGTACTGCTTGGCATATTCTGGATTTATCTCGAGTGCCAAAGCGATGAAGTGTCTTGGACAGGGAGAGCCCAGCCCTGAATGGGAATGTCTTCATTCAGCTTTTGGGCACCTCTGGTGGGGTTGAAGAGTGGGGCAGGTCAGTGGAGGAGAGAAGAGAAGCAGGTTTCCAGGAAACTTGTGTATTGATGGGAAGCCACTTCCTCCAGTCAGCTCTTGTGGACTGATACCTGCACATTCCTGTTCACATCCACACTCATGGTTAGACTTTGGAGAAGCTGATAAAACCAGACTGTCGTCGAAAACCACCTTCATGGTCCACCAACTATTGCTTTTACGGGAATATGATGTTCACACAACATTGTTTTTCTCCTGCCAGTGACAGCCTTGTAAAATCAACCTGGTGACTGTGGATGTTGAGTTGTTTACATATATAGGGACAAAATGAGAAACGGATAGATACTAGCAGTCACTATTAAGTGTGTGCAGCCGAAACCATGGTGGCCCTTGCATCAACTCATCAACAAATCTCAGTTTATGACTTCAGAAGTCTGTAGAGGCCAGGATCAGAAACAAGCTCGACAGACGACACGCTTGCATGCAATGGAAGAAGACACTGATGTCACCTCCCACATTGAGGTAACCTTATTTGACCTTTGTTTTAATCTCATTCCAGTGTTTAGATTTACAGGAACTTAAAACCATTAAAACCGAAAGCAGCACCTGCCGTGTTGGTCAACAAAACAGATGTACAGCCTGCATGTCTGTTGTTGCTACACAGATTTTTATTGTCCTCAGAGGGATTGGTGTGCCCTTCCTGCTTTGTAAAACTGCTTAATGTCAAACAATTAGCTTTATGTAAGTGATTCTGTCACATGAGTATAACCTGAGGTCTTAGGTCAACCGTTCCATTATCAGTGGCAGCTGACAGCGCATTTCCTTTATCCCCAGCTTGGTTTCTTAGCCAAAACATTACCTCTCGCTCCCTGTTCTCTATGCTGGCCTTGTGTACAGCTTCATTTGTAAACAGTTGGATCAGTATGCATGTGCCATTTGTGTCTGAGTGCAACATAATTCAGGTTATGACCTTTTTCCCCAGTGGACATGCACTCTTAAATTATTTGCATGCTCTTGAAGCACAAGTGTGCCAACACAGGAAGCATCTTAGTAAAACATAGGAAGTGACATATTTGCAAGCATTTAAGTTTTAAAGGATAACTGATATTACATTTGGCCTATTATACTTGTGTTTCACAAGTGTGTGTGTGTGTGTGTGTGTGTTAGTTTTCAGGCATTCTCTCTGTCTTTAAAAAGTCAGAATCACATAAGGCGTGCAGTATTAATAAATTGCTCTGTATTAAAGGGAGTGAATGCTGCACTGATTTTAGTTGGCATATTTTCTGATGAGCCTGTTCTGTTCTCTGCTGTTAGGGTCTGAATGGTTTGTCTCGTGAATGTAAACCGTTAGAGGAGATAACCAATGGACACTCTAATCATAAACCTGTAAGTATAATTAAACAAACCTCTCATTGATTCATTCAAATTAGATTTTGCTTGCATGTCCTTTTTGTTAATCTACAGATTGTCTTTTTTTTTCTTTCCTTTAAAGGTCATGAATGGACTGGTTATTGGTCATAATGTCAAAGACCACACCAATGGCAGTGCACCTCTTAGATCTCTGCCGGTAATTAAAGCCTATTCGTACTGTCTCACTTGAAACAATGTGCCTCCTCCTTGAATTTAATGTTCTCAATTATTTTATTGTCCAGATTTCAGCATTAAAGCAGAATGGTCTCCTGCAGACCCTGGCAGCTGGAGACCAGCCCAAGCCTGCAGGTAATATGCACAACCTTGATTTTTGTCTCACATCCTCTTCTCATGGGAATGTATGCGTATCCTAGATACAGAGCAGTTATTGCAGGTAACACCTCACCCAGGAGTGAAGGTTGCCTGCTTGGAGGAGGCACAGCTTGTCAGAGGCACCCCTGGAGGATGCAGGTCTGTTAGAAAAGAAGGATTCATGACTGGGTGGATGTCACCGGTGCAGCATAGCTCAGCCTGTCTGAGTGCTAAAGTAACATTTGGTTGTGTAAGACCAAATGAAGCTGTTGATTGAATTAGTATTAGTTTTCTTACCTCAACTTTGTTATTCTCTTTACAGATGATAAGGAAAATGTGGAGCTGGAAAAGGCCAGGCTGGAGTGGGAGGCTCTAGAGCACACCCAGCCAGGTCAGATGAATCTTGTTTGAGGCAGGATGAAAATGACTGCTGATTTTTGTCTATCAATGGATGTTCTAATAGTGTAACTTGTATATATTGATCTCCCAGCTATTACTGAGGACTTAAACCCAACCCCACTCATTCCCTTCAATGAAGCTCTGCAGTACTTTCAGACCACAGACCTTGGAGACTTGCTGGTAAGAAATGCCAACAGCACAACTGCAAAGAAAATACTATCATAAAAACTGGAAATCTGAATTTAGGTCTCATTCTCAAAAATCGCTATTAGTCTTCAGTGTAGTAAATAAAGAAATTTAAAGTATGAGAATAAGAAAGTGAAACATCGTGTATCAGCAGTGGCTTCCAGCATTTGGAAAACTGCATGCATACCAGAACACAACTGCAAATACAGATTTGTTTTTTGTGGATTTAAGGAATTTTATTAATGTTCTAACTATAATTTTAAGGAGTATTTTTTTTTTGTTTTGTTTTTCTCAAACCCCACTTGCAGAAGAACATCCAGCCAACCCTTCGCAGGACTGGTTTTGCCGCGATCGCACACTTTTTCTTTGGACCTCCGCGACTTCACAGGGAACTCCTGGAGGAGAGGGATCTCGTCTTTGCCATTGCACAGTGTGAGTGTGTTTGAAGGGTCTTTCTGGTCTAATTCACACAAGGTGTAAAATTCCTTAAATGTGTCAAAAAACAGGTTGTCTTTTGCCTATTTACATAGGCCCTGTGGACAACAGCCAAACGGTCCACATGCGTGTCCTCCAGACCATTTATAAGAAGCTGATTGGCAGCAAGTTAGACTGTCCTCGCTATGGTGTACACTGGGAAAACATTGGCTTTCAGGGTAAGACACTCTTTTGTTGTAAATAAGTAGTTCTGAAAGAGCTTATTCAAATCATATGCGCTGACGACATGTTGCTTTGTCTCTGCATTTGTTTGCTTTCTGTGCTGCAGGTACAGATCCTGCCACTGACCTACGTGGCACAGGTTTCCTGGGACTGATGCATACTTTATACTTTGTGATGGACCCAGAGACTCTACCCTTGGCCAGAGACATCTACAAATTATCACAACACCCTACACAGGTATCACCTGGAAATAAAATTCATTCCTACAAGGCAGCAAAATTGTATGGATACAATTTATCATTTGTTTAACCCTCTAACACTGGGCGATCGTTGCTGATTCACCCGTTACCTGCCCTGACTTACTGCGAACAGCTGGTTCACACCGAGCGTATCACCACTGAGACATCAGACAAAATGTAATTATGCGATCATTTGTCCTATCGGAAAAATTCAAACGGTTTCTGAAAGTTGAGAAATTGTGCTTCACACCCAACATAGGGTTATTATGGTAATTATTGCCAGAAGTCCGCAAACAGCAGGACAATTGAAGTACGTTCTGTCACTGAAGTCAGGTTCAGTTTTAAAGGGTTAAAGTTTGTCTTCCTTGCTGACATTTTAGGACTCATTGTTTTAGACATAATTCCTTGTGTATTTTGTCTGGTTTAGAACTTTCCATTCAGTGTGATGTCAATCAACCTGACACGCATCGCTCTGCAAGTACTCAGAGAGGAGGCCCTGTCCAAGTGAGAGTCTTGACCTTAGTTTTTTTTTTTGTATTACTGCATCTTCAGAAGTGTGTTTGATGGATGTCACACCAACTGCTGTCCTTTGTGTTTTCGTTCATACCAGGGAGTGTAATCGTCGTCAGCAAGTGGTCGGCGTGCTGAACGAATTCTACGTTGCCACATATCTACACCTGTATCAACTGTGGAAGACCCAGCAGAAGACTATTGCTGATTCTGGCTTTGTTCTAAAAGGTTGTACTTGTAGTCACATTGAGACTTGGCACAAAGATCAGAAATGTCAGAAAACAAGCTTACCCCCCCCCCCAAAAAAACAACAAAAAAAAAAACTACAGGTTCAAGGCCAGCCTGGAAGTAGTCTGGTACAAAGCTTCTGGTTAAACCACAAGCTGTGATTTTTGCATTTCTGTTTTTGTATGCATAACACAGATGAGATGTTATTGAACTGTTGGCACACCCCTGATACCTGTTTCCCCATATTTCCAGTCTTTGTGCTGTGCTAAGTTGTTTCCTTAGCATCGAAACAAAGATTTTTTTCCAAAATGTCAAAGATCTTTCTTTAAAACATGAGTCAAAGTCAAAACACAAATTTCTATCCCTGCACAAGTCTCACATTTTCTCTGTTTCGTAATCCTCAGAGGTGGAGTTGTTCGCCAAAAAGAACCCCAAGCAGATGCTGCGCCGGCTAGAGGTCTTCCTGAAAGAAAGGCGGGCAGGTGGAATCCCCCGTGGGACATCGCCAGACCCTGTGGCTCAACAGCCCTCTCCCGGCTTGGGGGAGCGAGGGCCCAAAGCTGGCGCTGCACAAGGACGCAAGGGAAAGGAGATGCACTTCACCGGAGTGTGTGATCTACCGCCGGACATGGAGGGAGAGGCGAGGCTGATCTAAGCTAGACTCTATATGAGTGTTTGTGTGCGCGTGTGTGTGAGTATATCTATTACTTTATGTGCGAGTGGCTTACTCAACTAGAAGAAGAGCCCCACCAGACCCTGATCCTAGGACCTGCTATCTGAACCTTATCAAACACTTCCACTCCTTCTGCTGTTGCTGGGGTGCTGCACTTTGATCAGATTATGCTAGGGGATCTTTCAGAGTTATATTAAAGTTTTGTTATTAATTAATTTTTTAAACATGGAGGGCATAGAACAGATATAAAGAGGTCAGAAACTCAAGATGTCACAAAAACAAAAGAAAGTGAATATTTGCACTTTTCTGTGGATTTTGTAGCCAAATAAATAGCTGCCAAATTATTGTGGTTGAACGCTACCTGTCTAAAAGTACAAAATATACATGTTTGTGTTCCATGGATCTCTTAGCCAGGTTATGTTAGCATTATAGAGGGAGAAGCATGGCACAGAGCATCTTTTTTTTTTTAAAAAGACTTTGCATTCTCCCTTGCACCAAGACACTGCTCAGTCACATGCAATGTAACTGAAGAGCAGCAACCATGGACATGTTGTTAAACACTGTTAAATTTATGGTCATAACAGAATTAACTCATCTGAATCCCTGCTACAGAGAAAACGAAAGCAGGTTTTCCATTAGCTTGACTAGGAAGAGGAAGATGGGAAAATGTTAATAGATAATGTCTACGCTGTAGGCTTTTAATGCAGCTTACTTTAAAGGTCTGCTCACCTTGTATTTCCTGTTGGTGTGAATGAAATGCGTTATTTGGACATCAGTCCAAATGTGAGGTTGTAGCCAGTTTTAAGTAAGTGTCTGTCGCAAGGGGTCTAATAGACTAGGTCCAGAGCTCCCACTTAATATAGGGGAATATATTTGAAATAATACAAAATATATATATATATATATATATATATATATATATAATAGTCCTTTCTTAAGGGACGGCTGTCCCTTTAATCATAATGTCACAGTTGTGTGGCAAAGCACTTCAAAATTTTGTTACTGGACTGATGGCTTGTTGACTGTGAGAAGGGTTTCAACACTAAAATTCCACCAGAACAAAATTCTTCTTAAGTCTCAACTTTTCATGGTTAAAGCAAAGGAGACACTTCAGTGCAGCGTCTTCGGCTTGTCCTTCAGCTTGGTCCCAGCTGTAGCCGAAGGTCTAGTATGAGCTTTCTTACATTCCGTTAAAAAGCATGCGATTGTAATGTTTTATTTTTTTTGACCAGTGAAACATTTATTCGTGTGTATGTGTGTGTGTGTGTGTGTATGGTTACAATAAATGAGCTGATATTGATGAAGGACGCCTCTCCCAGGAGACATATGCTACAGTATGCAATCCCAGCTCTTACTCTAAGATAATCAAAACGCTAGTGCCGTGTGATGATAGAAATCATTCCTAACTTCAGGGTTTGTGCACTTGTGCAAGCGAATGCGTGTGTATGTATGTGTGTGTGTTTCATATGACAGGAACTGACTACAGATGGGGTGCTTTCCTCTGCACACAAAAAGCCAGCTTTACTAAGTACTTGATCCATCAAGCTGCATAGATGGTACTTCTGTCATTTTAAAAATGGTACATAACATTTGTGAAAACAATATTTATCCTAAAACAATCACACACACTCTTTGGTTTGATTTTTTTATTTTTTTTATTTTTTTAAAAGAAGAAGAAAAACTCAAATGTTGGTTCTGGGCACAGCTGGTTGCAAGCGGCTCTGTGGGCTTAAATGGGTAGAGCTGCTCAGCAAAGCTGGTTCCTGCTTTGTGCTAATGTGAAACAGTCCTCCATCTTTGTAGTCTCAATCTGTAGCATGTTCAGGTAGCACTAGTACTGTAGCATCCTATAGCCTCCTCCTCCTCTTCGTAAAGCTTGTTGATGTCACGTCTCAGTTACAGTCTGTAGTGTTAATGAGTGCACAAACTGTTATTACTATAGCACAGACTTTTTTTTCTTTTTTTTTTTTTTTTAAAAAGCCTCGAGTAGATGCACATTTGGGTGGAACAGTGTGTTTTGGAGAGATGTGGGCTAGGCTTGACATGTTTTTGAGCTCAAACTTGTCTTCTAAGAAGGTGATAGTAAACCCGGTGCCTACATCCAGTGGAGCCGTGTGGGGGAAGAGCACAGGTTCATCCTCTTACTTTTGTCTTTCATTTGAGTCCTCGTGCCACAGTAGACTTCCTCCATTCATGTGACACAGTAAGCAGAGTTGATGTTGCCCCTGAAATATGTCAGATTAATTAATATATACAGTTAAATGCACAGGCACACGAGTTTTCGACGTCAACATCTATTCAGATGATTGTCCATCGCCATCTTCCGTTCTCCTCATCCACCATACAGGTTCAAAAGTGAGCTGATGTAGTTTTGCCAGTTGTTTGGAAGTGTTTTGATTGATCAGGAAAATTTGCACTGTTGTAGATATTTGATAGTATGTGTGACGTATGCAAGAGGAAGCAGGCCATCTTCAATAGCCATATTGTAATGTTCATTATCACCCACTTCATCAAACAGGCTTTGTGAAGTCAGACTCCCCTCCTTGCTCTAAAAAGTTGCACCATCAATATGATCTCATATTTAGTTTTATTCAATTACAAACTGAGGAGCAGTACAGTGTATGTAAATCAGGAAGTTTGTATATAGAGAATTAATGATTGTAACTGTATGATTGTCTGTAGGGCATTATATTGAAACACACTGCTTACCTCAAGACTTGAGACAAATCTCTCCTTTCTCTCTATTTTTCTGTTTCCTCATACCTAAGCCTTCTCTCATACTAATTGGATATGATATATAATTTATATCCACCACCAGAAGCACTACATAATAGCATACTAACACAAAAGCTGGTGAGTGTTATGTGTATTCTATTTAGACACATTTATAGATGCTATATAGGCCCACGCACACTCTGATGCACATCTGCAGATAAAAATTCCTTTTAAAAACGATCTATAATTGGCTGATGTTTACTTATAATGTTGAAATAAGATTGCTTTTTAGTGGCTTCAGTGATAGTACAGTATACTTTTGCTGTGATTCGGTGTTTGGTGTCAGGAAAACACTCAGAAACAATCCTGTCTTTACAGCGCTAGTCACAAACAGGTCAATATATGATTGTTAAGATATAAGCTTGATCACCAGTCATAATGCTGTGGATGCTTTCACCTTGGTATATATATATATATACAGTAGCCAAACGAGGCCTGATTTATCCTCCCCATATTACCAAAAGCGATATTTTCAGCAGTTGTAATAGATCACCTTCTTATGCTTTGATCATCGTTTGGAGTCTCCTCGGTTGAGAAACCAGAACCAAGAGAAAAGTAAAACGGGTTCTTGCAGGATGTCAGATGCTCTGAGAGGTGCGGTCTGAAGTTCTGCTTCCTACAGCAGCAGCTTGGCAAATACAATCACTTCTCTCAATATCCTGCGCTTTATATGAAGGTGTTTTACTGTTGCTGTCGTCATGTCACTCAGAGCATTTTATGACTGTACCTTGATTGTAGAAGCCCTATTTTATACTGAGAGTTATTTGAGAATACGGTATGTGCTGTTGTACATTAAATGTATTGTATGGAGAAAGCTAAATAAAGAAAATGCTGTTTAAAAACTGTGTGTCTGAGTAAATGTGTGTCTGAGAACAAGCAAACTAAAAATCTGATTAAAACTGTAATTTGAAATTACTAGGTAACAAGACCAGAAGTAGATATAGTGGTGGAAAGTGCATGGATGAGTGATAAAAATGGTAAGCTAGAGGTTATGGCTTAACAACTAATCATGTTTGATAAATGTTAGCTTCAAGTTATCCAAAAATTGTGCAATTTATAAAGGTTATAGAGCTTATCCACATACACAATTGTGTACATTTTCTATAGTCGTATATTGTACTGTAATGTTCATTTTGTCGTACCTAAAAAGATCATGTAGGCAGAAGATTTTTTTTTTCCATCAAAATCCCTGTATCGTGACTGAAGGGGTTAGAGTAATTTGTTTTAAAAAAAAATCCCATATGCAAATGTTGAAATAAATTCACTGGTCACTTTCAGTACATCTGTGCAACTGCTCTTTAATGCAGATGCCCAATCAGCCAATCTTATGGCAGCAACTCCATGCATTTAGGCATGTAGACATGGTCGAGACAAATTGTTGAAACTGAGCATCAGAATGGGGAAGAAGGGCGATTTAAGTGACTTTGAACGTGGGGTGGGTGGTGGTGCCAGACAGGCTGGTTTGAATATTTCAGAAACTGCTGATCTACTGGGATTTTCAAACAACCATCCCTACGGTCCAAAAAGAAAATATCCACTGAGCAGCAGTTCTCTGAGCTAAAATGCTTTGTTGCTGACCACGTACATCCCTTTATGACCACAGTGTACTCATCTTCTGATGGCTTCCACCAGGAGGATAACTCACCCTATGACAAATCTAATAATCTCAAACTGGTTTCTTGAACATGACAAAGAGTTCACTGTACTCAAATGACCTCCACAGTCACCAGATTCAGTAGAGCACCTTTGAGATATGGTGAAACGGGAAATTCTCATTATGGATGTGCAGCTTACAAATCTGCATGTGATGCTGTCAAAATCTCTGAGGAATGTTTCCAGCACCTTGTAGAATCTACGCCATGCAGAAGGTAAAGGTGGTCCAACCCAGTACTAGTAAAGTCTAACAAAGTGGCTGACGAGTGTACCCTACACTGTGAGTAAATGGCTAAACGGTTTAAAAATATAAAAGCCGTTTGATAAGATTCTGTTTAAAATTAGTTCAAATTAACACGTGAAAATTAGGTGTGTTGTTGATGAATAGGTGACTTCTGCAGTCTTGAGGGGTACACAAATGGAATAAAAATATATAATGCTATATACACTGCTCAAAAAAATAAAGGGAACACTTAACACAATATAACTCCCAAGTAAATCAAACATCTGTGAAATCAAACTGTCCACTTAGGAAGCAACACTGATTGACAATCAATTTCACATGCAGTTGTGCAAATAGAATAGACAACAGGTGGAAATTATTGGCAATTAGCAAAATAAATATAGCAATAAAGGAGTGGTTCTGCAGGTGGGGACCACAGACCACTTCTCAGTACCTATGCTTTCTGGCTGATGTTTTGGTCACTTTTGAATGTTGGTGGTGCTTTCACACTCGTGGTAGCATGAGACAGACTCTACAACCCACACAAGTGGCTCAGGTAGTGCAGCTCATCCAGGATGGCACATCAATGCGAGCTGTGGCAAAAAGGTTTGCTGTGTCTGTCAGCGTAGTGTCCAGAGGCTGGAGGCGCTACCAGGAGACGTGGAGGAGGCCGTAGGAGGGCAACAACCCAGCAGCAGGATCGCTACCTCGCCTTTTTTGACTTGTTTTAAAGTTATTACATCAAAGTTGGATCAGCCTGTAGTGTATTTTTCCACTTTAATTTTTTGTGTGACTCCAAATCCAGGCCTCCATTGGTTAATAAATTTGATTTCCATTGATGATTTTTGTGTGATTTTGTTGTCAGCACATGCAACTTTGTACAGAACAAAGTATTCATTCAGATCTAGAATGTGTTATTTGAGTGTTCCCTTTATTTTTTTGAGCAGTGTATATTAATTGTACATGTTAGAGCTGCATGCAACTTTTTGTATGATCTAAGAGCCAGCGATGACAACTCCAAACATCTGGTTTTGTCCAACCAGTCCAAACCAATTCTACTAAAGAAGCACAAAAAAGCAGCATTTTTCTTTGGAAAAGCTAAACTAATGAATTTGGCATTTGTTTTCCCTGCAACTCCTTCCTTTGCGGAGGTTTTTTATTAACACTGTTCTTCACAATTAGGGCACATCTGTGCCCTGCAGTGATTCGTTACATTGTCTGCAATTCAGCCACTAGAGTGCACACTTTTAACATTTCTAGAGTGCTACAATAACTGCTACATGATTCACATGGCGTTTCATTTGTTGTAGTGCTACAAAATAACCTCATGCACACACCGAGTCTGCCGAGACTAATCTGTTCAGTTGCATAAGCTGAAGTTTTTCCAATTCTCTGTCAGTCCTTTAGTTTTCAAAACAACATCAGTTAAATTTAAACCTGATCCTGATTCATTCTGCCGTTCCAGTGTTTAGTTTTTAGTGAGCCTCATAAGTCCCCGCACTGCAGAGCAGCAATATTGGCAGGCACTGCTTAAACTTTTAGAAATCTGAGGCCTTTCACTCTGCTCTTCATCTTTCACAAGATAAGAAAATTACTGGCTTGCTTACACGTGTGTTCCATTGTGTTGAAAATGCAATCAAATGAAGGAGATTTTGGTCCTGAGTTAGTAAAGTTGGGATGCCTCCATGGAATCTTGATACTGGATGCTCTACATCTGCACTTAATCAGACTTGTGGCTCCAGTCCCACAGTGCCAGATGACTGGGATGTGGTGGACCTGCTGAATCACAGCATACACAAGGATGGAAAAATATTTCTAATCTTTTTTTTAATGACCTGAATCAGAATCACTCACAAAATCTCTAACCTGTTTTCCTTTCCTGCTTATGGTTAGTCCATGCTTACATTAGCACTGTTTTATTGGAAGGGTGATTGCAGCTGAGAGCAAAGTACAACTTAACTCAAATTATATCATTCAGAAGCCCTTTAAAGAGTTAATAATGCGAAACATGGAAATCAACCACGTATCAAACACCCTACTGGCGAGTCGAGGCCTCTCGGTTCCCAGTGAGAATGAAGAGAACAGAGCAGGACTGAGTTTTATATTCTGTTTCCATTTGTACCTAGTGAGCCTGCTGGATTACAGCCTTTTTCTCTCACTTTTACTCATGCCTTCCCTCCCCCAACTCTGTTCCTCTCTCTGTCTCTCTCACTCTGTGATGTCATTGTTTCCTGCCCAGTAGATTCTGACACTCAGTTTAGGTCTCTGTGCACACACATTAAGCATAATGCACAGCACTCTGCTTAAAACGCTGACATATGGGATTTAACAGACATATAAAAGTGATGCTGGCCGCATTTTCAACTGAGCCTGGGAAGCGCGCTGATTTCTGTTGTCTGCACTGCAGACATTAAACCGTGTGTGGGTACTACCTGAGGCCAGTGTGAACTGCTGCCTTTTACCAGTTCATTTAAGGCCTCATAGTGTTCATGGTCATTGACCATCTTCTTTTTGTGGTTATAATTAAAGGATGATGCCAAAAAAAAAATAATGCTAGAACTATTAATCCATGCAATAATCTATGAGTAAATCATTGATGTTAATTCACAGATTTTCACATGTTGACTTCCAACAAATGAAATCATTCTGTTTGAGTTGAAATGATAATTAAAAAAAGAACCAGCTGTATCACTGTTCCAGCTCAGAAGCCCTCAGCTTGACCTTACTGTAGTCTGAAATATCTGCAGCATTCTTCACAGTAGTAGTCATATCCCCCACTGATAAGACTGCACAACTCAATAGTTTTCTTAAAATCAAATCCCACAGTCTGTTTTTCTCTTCGTCTCACTGTCCTCGGACGCCAAGACAGTATGAACCAAACGATTTTAACAGGTTTTCATGCACTTGGGTGTTTGTCCCTCCGTCTCTGTGTTGTTCGTCACGGTTTGACACCCATTCAGAGGCCTTTACGGTGTGTTTACCACACTGTTTTATTTCTGGATTCGAAATCAAAGCACGTAGATGCCAAAGACATTTTTAGAAAAACTGGGTCAAAACTGGAAAAGGGGTCATCACATTTTGTAGAAGTATCTCCATAAACAGGCTAATGTGACCCCCCCCCAAAAAAGCTGTCTTCTTCCTTATTTCAGTTGTAAAGCTTATAAATGTGTGCAGAATGTTAGAAAGGTTATAGACTGAAATATCTAACATCTTCGCCTAGAGTTACAGATGGAGCAGTCGTTCTTCAGAGACTAGGCCTCGCTGAGGAAGAAGGTTTACCTTGAACAGACTGGCTGCAGCTTATTCTACACACCCAGCATTTAAAGACCTTGACAGGCTCTCCAAACAGTGGAGAGAGTAGGAGAAAGATGGGGGGGGGATGGTTCCAAAAAAAAAAGAGAGACAGCAAATGTTGATTCTGTCATCTGCTCAAACAATTCTCTCTGACCCCTCTCTCCTCCTTTTGTGTAACACAACCTTTTCTCCAGAAATGAGAAAGAAAAATATGTAACACTCTGAGGAAAGAACAACAGTGCACCACACTGTAGTGATGGAAAGCAGAGATCTGATTTAAAAAAAAAAAAAAGAATTTATGTTTTACTCCTGCCTAGTTTCTTTTTTTCTTTTTTGGAATTCCTCACTCTGAGGATTAACTGGTGTTTGTCCCAGTCCTCCCCCTTTGTCCATACTCTCCTCCTCCTCCTCCTCTTAGGCTTGGAATTCAATGTCCTAGGAATCACTCCCCTCTCCTGATGCTCTGTGGTGCCTGAGGAATTCATCCAGAGCTGAAGACGAAGATTAATTGGCGTGCAACTTCCAGGAGGTGCAAACCCTGCAGTCTGGGGCCCTCACCTGCCTTCCTTCATCCTCCTCCCCCCAACTCCTGTCTGAGCACTGCACCTGTTCTGACTCGTCAGCCAGGTGAAGGGGATTCTCTAGCCTTACACTGTTTTTTCAGCTGACCGTAGCTTCGGGGTAATTAGGAACCCTGTCTATTCATTTGACTGGATTACTGCTTTGCTTTTCATCTTTTCTTTCCGTCTGTCTCTACAACCCACCTCCCTTCCCTCCCTGTGTACCTCTACCCCCCTCCCACTCCATCTCTGTCTAGCACAGTCTGAGGCTGGTTGACACTGTGGCTGTGTGGGTATGCATGGAGCTGCAGAGATTTCCCTGCTCGAGTAAAAGTGTGGATCAGAAGGAAAGGGCCTAAGGGTGAAATTGAATCTTCTGGCACTTAAACTGGAGTAAGCACTGAACATCTGTACAAACTCCAAACCAAAGGATTGTGCGAGTTGGACGAGTAGCAGGTATGAAGAGCCAGGCTGTGACTGTGTCTGTGGCTCTGCTGGCCCTGTGCTGCCTGCTGATCCCCAGAGGAGGAGAGAGCGCCGGGGGAATAGTTTCTCTCCAGCAGTCTGAAGGGGAGAGGCAGGCAGGGGATCAGCTGCGAGATGAATCGCTGGATGACACAGAAAGTGAGGGAGGACTTGTGGCAGACCCACTCCTGCAGGAGAGCAGCATCAAGACCAAAAGAGACACAGAAGCTAAGCAGGCAGGTGAGTGGAAAAAAATTCTACTTTAAGCTTTTAAGTTACAGATGTATGTTGACAAGATATCAGAGCTGTTGAGGTACTTCCTGAGCTATGGCATGACATGGAAGAGCAAACACAGACACAAACACACAGCCATTTGGTCTCTGACAGCTCCAACAGGCGTGACAAAGTCCATGTGCTTGCCTGTCCACACCAGCTTCTCTACACAAGGGAGCAGGTCAGATGAGTTGGTTTAACTCACACCAGACAAGAGAAGAAGACACCAAGTCGAGCATCTTGCAGACAGATTTTTATGATGCAGACCTTTTCCACTGCCTCAGTTGCTCTAACTTCGAACACACTTTAGCAATGAGCCCAGTTTCTGGAGCTCTTTAATAAGCTCTTTAATGAGTGGCACTCGTGTTGCTGAAGTGAAAGTGATATATTTATTGAGTATCTGGACAGATTTTGTATTATTGAAACTGAACTGCAGTTAATGGAGCACGACTAATGGAAAGAGAGAAATGTGGTTTCCATGAAGGTGCCGCAGGACTTGAGGCAGAGTCAAAAGGAAATACTGATGGACCTCAAGCAGCCACTGAAATGCAATTGGCAGTCTGGACTTTCCTTGGATTCACTGCATTCTGACGCAGTGAAGAAATAATTGCATAATCTTACTCTCAGATGCACTGCTCATAAAAGAACTAATTGTCTTGAGGAATAATATGCTTTCATTTTTTAATGACCTGGAATCTGACCTGCTTATAAGCAGTTGCTCTTTATGGCTTTACAAATGTAGTAATAACAGCTAAAGAGGGTTTATTTTCATTTCTCGTCACGAGGGCTTGTGATAGAGCTGTCAACAGTCAGCTCTGGAAAACCTCTCTCTCTCGCTCTCTCTCTCTCTCATTCTTCTTTTCCCTGCTTTTCCAGGTATTTTAGGCCGGGTGAGGAGAGCACCTGATGAAGACACAAAGAAGAAGAAGGACAAGAAGAAGAAGAATAAAGAGCCAAAAGAACCCAAAGCCACCAAAAAGCCAAAAACTGACAAGAAGGGAAAGAAGAAGGACAAGAAGACAACAACCACAACTTTGCCACCCACCACAACAAGTGAGAAGGGAATGCTGTGTTTTCAGCCTGCTTCTCTGACTTGGATTTGATTGTTGTTAAACTTCGTGTCTGTTTTGTGCTTCCAGCGATCCCAACCGAACCACCCACCGAACCATATACAGAGTACTCCTATCCTGAAGCTGGTGAGTGGCATAACACATAGGGACTATATGAAAATTATTCCAATGTGGAGGGGGATTCATACAACTAGACTGTTACACCTCCTCCATTATTGGTTTGGAAAAACTTGTTTAATTATTAAAAAAACAAACAGGCAGAGCATTGAGAATATAAAATGGAAACTTCAGTCACTGTAAGCATCAAAGTCTGAACAGGATACGGTTAGTGCTACTGCACTTTATGTAAAAACTAAAATGGTGTCATCTGAGTCAGTTTTGGGTGGACAGGAAGCATAAAAGAAGTGGTTATGCCACTGGTTTGTAGATTTGGAAGCCGCAAGCCTTGTAAGCATTTTAAAGTCAAGAGCGGTGAGATGTGAACACACACGGGTGAGCCTGCAGAGGAGTGTGGGATGAATGTGAGAAACCTGAGGACACTATGCACGTGAAACGTGACCATTCGAAAAGATCATCATTACTATGTTGAAGGAGACTTCAAACAATACGGCTTGAGACCTTAAAAAGTATTACAGAAATACATTACTGGAATGACTAATCTCACTGAAGTTTTATGCAGCCTGACTTATTTGTCCTTCCACTGCTGAATGTTTGAGAGTTCAAATCACTTCCACATTGGCTTATTTTGTACAATCTGATCATAGACAGATGGACGTACCTATCGTGACATCACCCATTGGTTTCTGATGTCCTGTTTTGAATCCTGGAGATGAGTGTTTCCACCGTTGCCTTCTTGGTTGGGAAAAAAAAAAGGATGTAATGAGAACTGTGAAACCACACGCTCGTTAGCTAATGGCTTTTTAGCCTGTGAGCGCATGGTTTCACACCACAGATAATCCTCCATTGTATGACCAAGATTTACAAAACAGCATTTTTCGTTCAGTATGACCCAAAACGAGTGACTGAGCCCGTAAACTTAGCAGGAAAGTGCTTACAGCGGTCAAGACAGAAAGCTGTTTTCCCATAAGTCTGTATAAGTCTGTATAAGTCTATGTTATCCCATAGACTTATACAGGAACAGAAGTCTTTTTGCAACCACAGCTATTGCAGTGGTGGCCATCAGAACACAGGTTTGAGGCACTTCAAAACTGCCTTCATTTTTCCAACCCAGAACCTACCGTCTATGAATCTGATCTGAAGACTGCAAATTTGAAAATAACAAAACTGTGCAGGTGTGGAGTTAGAAAGAACATATGCAACCCCTTACTCCTCACCTCTGCGCTAGCTCAGTGTTGCATGAGCCACACCTACATTCTCTAAATCACAACACTGAAATGCACTGGATAAGATTCAAAGATGGCGCACACTCATTTGAATGTAAATTTCTCAAACCGTAGCAAAATGTTTTCTAGCTCTTTTCTGTTTTTCCCCCCATGGGCCACGCCTGTTTATTTCCTCTCTGTTCATGGATTTTACAACTTCACGCAAATAAAGCTTCTTTCTTTTTTCTTTCTTTTTTAGCTTTTGTGGAAGTTTTTTCTGTGCGTTCGGGAGTTGCAGGGATTTTCTCTGTTTGTTTTTGTTTTAAATACCACGTATGACCACTACAAAACTAGAAACAAGTCTAAATAGTAGTGGTGTATCCTTGCTTTTCTAATACATGATATCCTGACTGTTGGGAAACTAGCAGAATTATGGGTACTTTCCACAAATCCTGTTATAAAGGTCAATTTGTTACAAGGACAAGGGGATAAAAAACACACTTTTCTTTGGTATATTTTGGACAGGTCTAGTTTAATAATCAGAACATTATAAAATACCCAAGAACCATAAAAATATTTGTGTCCAGACTTGTGAGCCCACCATTAGCCAGCCTTCCTGTCTGTTCTCCTCTCAGAAACAGATTACTGGAACCCAGAAGATGACTATTGGGGTCCTGACCCCACACCCTCCAGGCCACAGCCTGAGGCTCCAATCACAGATCCTCCATACAACAACTGGAGGACAGACACCCCCGTAATAGATGCCTATGAAGACTACTTTAAACCAGACGAGGAAGACCCAGCTGCTTTTGTAACAGACGCCTATGACGACTACTGGAAACAAGGAGAGAAAGAAGTGCCAACTTCAGCACCCAACATCTACGATGATCACATGAAACCACACGAGAAAGACCCATACACCTCTGTGACCGATAACTATGACGGCTACTGGCAGGAAGTGGACCCAACGTCTGCCGCCCCTGAAGTTGATGCAAAGCCTCGAACAGATGACAGTGATTACTGGGATGCCACATGTACGTATTAATTTTTTGTGTCTTTGTTTCGATTGAGGATGTTTGTGTGGAGGCAGTTTATGAAACATGAATAAGATGATGAAACCATAATTATATCTGTGCGGGGAAATCATGGGGAGGTCATTGGAACAACAAAGAAATAGGATCATTGTTTATTTATGAAAAAAAAATCTGAGACAGTTCTGAGAAATATCCTGAATTTACTTACTTACAGCAGGAGTGTTTCTAGGAATTTTTCAATGGGGTATCAGAAGGTGGAGGACAAGAACAAGGTGGGGGGCCACAGCAAGTAACAATATTTTGTCTTGAATACGTCTCAGTGCAAAATGTAAAAAAAAACAAAAAAAAACACTGACACTGCACAAAGATTTAAGTTATTTTAGAAAGTGGTGAAACAAACAACTGGATTTCTTATTTAAGGAGGGGGACTGAAGGGAGTAATTAATGTGGATCATCGGCATAGTTTACAGTGTATTCATTTAATATTGACAGAGAAGATGGCTTTTTTTGACAGTGTTGGTGGTATGAAATCATCTATGTTACAAATTTATATAAAAATGAAATCCTTCAATTTCCTCATGAAAGTGGTCGCCTAATGCAACATACTATATGAACTAAGCATGAATTAAGAAAACATTTATTTAAAAAATTCAAAAGTATGAGACTTATGTTTATAGAGACATATAAGGGCCGGCGATCTGTCCAAGGTGTACCCTGCATTTTGTCCACTGTCAGCTGTGAAAGGCTCCCACCCCTCACAATCCCTTATTTGGATAAGGGATTAGGAATAGGATGTTCAGTGACTAATCAGCTGGACACTCAGCTAACTCAGTGGTTGGTGTGTGCTTTAAAGTGGCTCCGCAGCTAAAGAAAGCATGCAAATTTCTGATAAATAAAGTTTAATAATAGATATCTGGTAATCTTTTGGATCAGATTTTCAGACATAATGCAGAAAACTTTTATGACTGCTCTTATTTCTTCCAGCTGAAGTCAGCAGAACAGAGGACTTAACTCTTTTTCCCGCAGGATCAAATGCATGCTGGAAACAGTGTGTCGTGCAGCCCTATGACACTCATCTGGGTTGGAATGGCAGGCTCTTATTACGCTGTGTTTCCAGAATACTGTACAGCACCTATGCTCCTCCAGCATTTCCACTGATTCACTCATACTTGGCCATTCTGCCTTGTCTTGTTATATTCTCCTACTCCCCTGTCTGTTACACTTAAGTGACCTCTCGGCTTGACCTTTTAAATTCTTTCTGCAGATGAGGGGCAAGACAGGCGACCATCACCTGATGGTAAAGAGGTCAGCCCAGAAATTGAAGTGGAAACTCTACCAGGTGACTGCTGACTTTCAAAGATGTTAGAAAGAAATTGAGATCCTTCAGTAAATATAACAAATTTTCAACTATTAAAAAATCTCTATTAAGAGTTAAGATTCAAATGAAATACCCAGCCCATACTTAGTATTTCATCAGAAATACAACACATGGGAGCAACACTGTAGTGAATTTATGAGCTGACCTGCCCTAGTTTACTCACAGGAGTGGGTGGGTTTATTCCCTCCACACAGTCAACAAAACTTTCCATAGTTTTGTTGTAGAGTAACAACAAGCCCTGTCATCAGATCCCAGCCAAGTTATGATTCTTGTAAATGGGGTATTGAAGATTTAACAACTTCATTACATGGCAGGCATCACAGTAGCATCAAAATAGAGACCTACTCTTGTGGTTGAATAAATCA
This sequence comes from Pterophyllum scalare, assembly GCA_024447675.2. NCBI lineage: Eukaryota > Metazoa > Chordata > Actinopteri > Cichliformes > Cichlidae > Pterophyllum > Pterophyllum scalare. The sequence continues at coordinate 46,398 of JAMQGT020001554.1, read as the reverse complement.
GGGCACTGCTAACTTGTAAAAGTTTGTATTTAATCCCATAAAGTTTCACTTTGTAAAGTCGCGGCGCCTCTGACTGACTGAACAAGTTGTCTAGCTTTGCATTTGTTTTTTACACAGAAGAGCCCACGGCCACTGAGCCCTACGAGGGGACCTGGTATTATGATTACGACGAATACGGGATGAGTATGTGCCCACTCACTCATGCACATGTGAATCACATCCATACCCAAATGTTTTCTATTATTGGTTTAGTCACAGAGAACTTCCTGCCAATAAAGCAAACAGCAAAGGAAAGGGATAAACAACAGTCGGGTCAATGACTTTCAAGTGTTCCTTGATGACCTGTTTACATTTCTTAATGACTTGCAAAACCACAAAAAAGAGGCACGCATATACAGTACACTACTGTGTGTGGTTCTGTGGTAATTATTGTCAATTCTATAAAATTATGAGTGATTTTCTTTCTTCTTTTGTTGTTGTTGTTTTCAGAGAGAAAAGAAGATGGGACGGATGAAAAGTGGGTAGAAAGAGAGCGAGAACGAGCGGCAAAAGAGAGGGAGAGGGAAGAAAAAGGTAAGAAGACCCATGTGTGATTTTTCTCTGTGTTATTAGCACCACCGTGCACAATACTGTCAAAGCAAAGAACATGGCTCGTGACCTAAGTGGAAAAGTACTAACAATGATGTTGTCTCCCCTCAATCACATTTTTTCTACTACTAAGAGAACACAGATGTTATTTCCATGCATACAAATGTCTGGGTCTCTGGCACTTGTTTAACTTGCATGACAGAGGCAAAAGTTCACCCTACCAAAATAAAATGGAAATTAGAGCTGTAAAGACTTCAGAAATCTCTTAAGGGCTGGACCAAAGAAGGATGTGCCGGCATTGGATTTGAGTGAGGGATGAAGAGGAGTGACAACAAAGGAGAAGCATTTCAGCTCCTCTGTGCCACGTGTCTGCTGTGTGAAAGAAGGCTTTCTGGTTGTTGAGGGGTAAAGCCGGAGCATATGATATATAACACCTCCAGGACTGGTGTTAATGGGACACTTCCTGTGTGCAAGGTTTGCCCCAGACTAGGTCTAAGGTGAAACGTTTTTGCAGACTTGAAGCATAAATTCAGAAGTTTCTGAGACTCTATGCAGTTCTCTGTAACATGAGTATGTGTATCTACAGATACTGCATAAATGGGCACGTGTGTGAGTGAGCTTACAACATGTTTTACATTCCCACTGTCAGCCATGCAACCAGCATTACACTCCAGTATGTGTCAGAATAAGAATAATGATGATATGTGAGACTCTGCAGTCTTCTTCCACCGTACAAGTCCAGGTCAGGATGATGACGATGACAACAGTTTCAGAGCAGACTTGGGCTGGGAGATAAATCATAACATCTGGCTTTTCTTTGGGGGGGGGGTCAGCCCTCCAGGTCCTCTTGAGGATAAAAAAAAAAAAAAGAATTGTAAAATAATACTGAGTTCCCTGATCATTTCTGGGCAGAGAAAAAGAGAAAATATTCAGCCAAGACTGAAATTTATTTTGAATTAATACTGTTTTTCTGGCCTTGGATAGAGAGAGCGCAGAAGCTAAAGGAGGCAGAGGAGAGAGCCAGGAACAGGCCGCGTGTCTTCAAAGAGCCAAAAAGTAAGTCAACATCTGTTCAAATCTGGAAAATATTCATAAGCTTTGCTGACTGTAATCAACACATTATTTAAATGTTCTCTTTCTACTTGGCAGAGTGTCCTCCCCTGGGGATGGAGTCCCATAAGATAGAGCCGGATCAGCTTTCAGCCTCTTCTATGTCGCAGTATCACTTCGCACCTCAGAGGGCGCGCCTAAACATGCAGGTACACAACAATCAGCGCAGGACCATACACTTACTAGCAGGTCTTGAAATAACCACCAGCTTCCAGTGACACTGAAAAATACTGTAATTGCTGAGTCTGTCACTTCCAGTAGCTGCTTTAGCAGTTCCTACTTATCCTAGCTGAAGAATCTATTTAAGTGCTCAGTATTTAAATTGCTTTTTTTTCTTTTGCTCTAAAATTTTCTTTTAATTCATGCAAAAGAAGACATGTTGCTTTCCACTCAAGATATTAAAAGGGTTAAAAGGTTCAGTAGCATTGTGTTCTGGTCTCTGCGGTTCCCAGGGCTCTGATGATGAGGACAACAGGAGAGGTGGAGCATGGTGCGCAAATTCAGAGGACAGTATCCACTGGTTTGAGCTAGATGCTCGCAAGGAGACAGAGTTCACTGGAGTCATTACTCAGGGACGGGACTCTTTAAATGAGTAAGACACAACCAGACAGGCAGAGATAAACATGCTTCATTTTACATTTCTAAATGCAACACTTTGCCCACTTCTTGTTTCAGGAATGACTATGTGACATCCTACTTGCTGGCCTTCAGCAATGACAGCAGAGAGTGGACCACCATCCATGATGGATACGCCGACTGGGTGAGTTCACCTAAAACAGTGCCACTTCGTCAAGCACCAGCTATGCACTCTTCTTCCTTTGCCCCTGATTCACATATCCCCTCTTGTCCAGTTGTTTTTTGGAAACAGTGATAAGGATGTTCCAGTGATGAACCAGCTTGCTGAGCCTGTGGTGGCCCGCTACATACGAATTATCCCACAGAGCTGGAATGGCTCTCTTTGTATGAGGCTGGAGGTCCTAGGCTGCCCCCTGCCTGGTGAGTCTTGTGGCCACAACTACACCCACACACACTTAAACACAGGAAATGAATAATTTTTTCTTGCTCCTTTTTTCAAAACAGATCCAGTTAATGTTCTGTACAGGCAAAATGAAGTGACTCCAGTAGACTACCTGAAGTTCAAACACCACAGCTACTTGGAGATGGTTGATGTAAGTTTCCCTGCAAAGCTTATCTGCTGGCTGATAGAATTCCACTGAAATTCCTAGTTTTTCCAGGAACAATTAAACCATGAGAGAGGAAATGTTTTAATATAAATTGCAGCTTCATTGCATCTCAGTTTTTCATTTCAACCACCAGAGGGCAACATGACCTTTCCACAGTAACATAATAGTCATCATTACCATCTGCTTTATCATGTGTAATATAATGAAGTACAGCACTTTGCACATTGACTGTTTACACTGTCTCACCTGTACAGCTTATGAAATCAGTGAATGAGGAGTGTCCCAACATCACCACCATCTACAGCCTGGGCCGCAGCTCCAAGGGAAAGGAAATCGTTGCCATGATAATCTCAGGCAACCCCACAGAGCATGAAATAGGTGAGAACTCAACCAGGAAACAGTCAGATGGACGTGTTTTTAATTGTAATGTGCAGTATAACAACAGAAATGCTGCAGTGTGCAGCACTTCAAACAGTCTGGAATGCTGATTGGTTGAAATTATGCTGGGTCTTGATGGCACCAGTGTTGTATCCTGCAAATCCTAATAAACACCAGGCGGACACCAGCAGATTACGGCTGACAGACAATTACAGTCTCGCCCGGTTGTCCCACAGGTGAGCCAGAGTTACGCTTCACGGCAGGTCTCCATGGAAACGAGGCCGTGGGACGGGAGATGATCCTGCTTCTCATGCAGTACCTGTGCAAAGAGTACAAAGACAGAAACCCCAGGGCCCAGCGCCTGGTGGAGGGAATACGCATCCATCTGGTGCCGTCGCTCAACCCCGACGGACAGGAGGAAGCTTTTGAAGCGGTCAGTGTAAAAATAAATAAATCAATGAGAAAAAAAAATTACAGGCTAAAACAAACAGGAAATGACTGTGAAACATAGTGGGCTTCCTTTACCCAATTTCATCCCTGCAGGGATCAGAGCTGACTAGTTGGACCACCGGACACTTCACCAATGAGGGCTTTGACATCTTCCAGAACTTCCCTGATCTGAATAGCATCTTGTGGGATGCTGAAGATAAGGGCATGGTGCCTAAACTCACCCCCAACCATCATGTTTCTATACCAGAGAACTTTGAATCTAATAGTTCGGTAAAGAAAAGTGTGTTTCTTTTTCATTTTTTTAATCTGTCTCTTTCTCTATATCTATATAGAGATAGATGGATAAATAAAAGGTCTTATTTATATATAAATAAGACCTTTGTACTACCCAGGTAGTGGTAAACAGTAAGAAGTGTATTTTACATGAGATTCTGATCCTTTGTGTATGCAATCTTGATCTTCCTGCTTTTGTTCCAGATTGCTGTGGAAACCAGGGCCATAATCTCCTGGATGAAAAGCTATCCATTTGTGTTGGGCGCAAACTTCCAGGGTGGGGAGAGAATTGTGGCCTATCCTTATGACAGCTTACGTCTCAGCAAGCCTGCCGAGAGCCAAAAACCCCACAGCCGCAAGAAGAGACAGTATGACTTGTCTTCTACCCTATCTGTGTTCAGTTGTTGTTTCTGTTGCTTTACACACAAATGCTCATTTTCCCTCCCTCTTTCTTTCACACAGCTCTCTGTGAGCCACCAAAATAGTGTTTAATAATTCAACTAGAATCATTTTTACAGGTATGAGGACGAAAGTTTTGATGTAACAGAGTGGAGAAGGGGCTACCATGAGGAGCCAGTGGAAGACTGGAGAAGTAGAGGATATGCAGAGCCAGAAGAGGAGTGGCGGGGTCACGGATACGACCATGACCATGGTCACGACCCTGGCCGTGACACTGGCTATGACCATGGTCACGACCCTGGCCGTGACCCTGGCTATGACCATGGTCACGACCCTGGCCGTGACCCTGGCTACGACCATGGCTACGACCATGGCTACGAACATGGCTACGAACACTCCTACAATCAGGGTTATGGGCACAGAGAGGAAGAAGAGGATGATAGAGGAAGAAGTGCTGGCTACCATTATGCTGAGCCTGAAGATGAGCCCCGTGTAATTGCAGACGAATCCCTCTTCAGGTGGCTGGCTGTCTCCTATGCTTCCACACACCTGAGCATGACAAACAACCATCACGGATCCTGCCACGGAGACACAGCAGGAGGGGGAATCGGGATCATCAACCGGGCCAAATGGAAGCCTGTCACAGGCAGTAAGTAGAGACCAGTGCCTTTAAGTGCCTGTATGTTTACAGCACGCCCTGGTGGACAGTATTTGTAGTACATGCTCTTGGTCTTCCCTCCAGGTATGAATGACTTCAGCTACCTGCACACCAATTGTTTTGAGTTGTCCATTTTCCTGGGCTGTGATAAGTTCCCTCATCAAAGCGAGCTGGCGTATGAGTGGGAGAAAAACAGAGAAGCAATGCTCACCTTTATGGAGCAGGTCAGTCACAAACAAACACAAACTGCAACCTAACTTGACTGTGCTTCAGTCTGCAGTGAAAAGACTGCTCAACATCCTGCTGAATATATTGTTTTTTTTACATTACTAATAATAGAAGCACTCTCAAAACTGTGAATTCCAGTAATGTGATTTTGCAGTTATCACTCCTTTCTACACACAAAATTTTATTCAAGTGTGTCCATCCTTGATATGTGATCCCTGCTATATTGCTTTTCCAGAAGTTGCTCTCTTTTATCCTCATATTTGCCCTTTGAGGGTTTACTGACAGAGGATGTCATAGGTTGTAGTTCGCAGAGGCAAATGTTTGTCTGGGCTATATAAATTAGCTTCTTTTGAATACTGCTTTCAGTCAGAGGCACAGCGTCTCACCAGGCAAGGCAGGCAACTGCTTGGGGCCCCCTTGAAGGTTGACAAACTTTAAAGTACAAAAGTGACAATATGCAAGGTTTGGGGTGATAGTCGGAGAGACCTGACCTCCTTAAGGAGGCTCTGCCTGACTCCACTCACTCCTATTGCAAAAGTAGACTTTATGACTGTTTGACATCAGCCATTAGGTTCGTTTAATCAGTGAAATCAGTGTTATCCTTCTGGGAGTGGAAAAAGAAGAAAAAAAGGGAAGATGAGAAAAAAGAATCATTACTTTAAAATTTTATTCTTTTGTAAAGAATAATTTTACAGTGGAATAAATGACCAAAACTAACTGAATCATAAAAAAAGATCCAAATGTAGTTGGGCTCAATTTTACTCTATAATCCATTTGTGAAGAAAAAAAATGACACTACTGATTTTCCTGAGCATTTGTCGAGGTCTACTACTCAGCAACAGTAGCTTGCTCTTTGCATCTTTCACTCATGTAACCATTTCTGTATTTTAGGTGCATCGTGGCATTAGAGGGATTGTGAAAGATCAGCAGGGGAACCCTATTGCAAACGCCACTATATCTATTGAAGGCATAAATCATGACGTCACCACAGGTCAGTATACTGTTCACAGCATCGTTCAGCGTGCAATAAAACATAACATAGCGCAAACTGTGCTTAATGCCACTGTTGGCCACTGTAGCGCCAACGGGGGATTACTGGCGTCTGCTTAACCCTGGGGAGTACCGCGTGACTGCTCGAGCAGAGGGCTTCTCCCCTGTGACCAAACTCTGTGTGGTGGGCTATGAGTCAGGTGCGACTGCCTGCAGCTTCAACCTGGCCAAGTCCAACTGGGACCGCATTAAACAGGTGAGACTCTGCCACTGTGAAGTGACACCACCCCTCGATATTGGTGCATCTAAAGTATAATTTTTCTAATTTCTCTGCAGATTATGGCCCTCCATGGCAACAAGCCAATTCGACTTGCCTACAGCAATACCAGAGTACAGCAACCCACAGTCAACAATGGCCAGAGGCATGTCACTGGCAGTAATGGGTATTCCCCAAATTCACGACTCAGCGCTGAGCAGCGGCGGAGGCTCAGGATTGCTCGCATCCGTCGTCTTCGCCAACAGAAATTCATGAAGTTAAGATCGACGACAACTGCAGTGATAACGACAACACTGCCCCCTACAACAGTCACAATTCCCACAACAACAGAGGCCACTACATCCTGGTATGACTCTTGGTTCGTAGAAGAGGGACAGTCCTCGACTCCCGGCGGCCTCACAGACTCCATCCTGGATTACGAGTACAAGATCGATGACTATTAAAGAAAGCGCACATGGTTTGTTTCAGTAAACAACTGTCCTCTCTTAACTGTAGTTCACATTGCTGTGTTGTACTTAGAACTGGCTGAAGAATCAAATTAGGTATCTTGTCTTTGTACAACACAAGCAAAGTGAATATACAGAATATTAAATATATTAAAATAGTACATCTGTTAATCAACACTTGAAATAATGTCTCTTCACAGAAATGGAGCCATTTCATTAATGTTTGGGTTTTTTTCCGTTTGAAAGTTCACACTGCATTCTCTAACTCATTCATTTCCATAAATGCTTCATGAAAAGAAGTTTATTGTGGACGCACATAAAAAACCAAAATAGCTGAATTATTTACACCATCCTCACCTATGGCAGAAATATTTTTACAGTATGAACAGTCAGTAAATGTGGGAAACGTTGGTAACAGATAAAGGAGTACAGAGTTTTTTGTCGTGTTTTTACAGCTGAGTTAGAAGAGTTATTTTTCAAATAAAGGCTTCTTATTAAAAAACACAGATCTCTTCTCTCTTTTTTTAAGCATCTGATTCATGTGGGATATCAGTGCTGGTTTTCTTTCAGTTTAATGAAAAAATTATTTTAACAGAAACACCAGAAGAAACCTATGAAGTAAGTGTATCTTATTGGAAAGCTTCTCTGTAGCAAGGATTGTGATTTTTGGCCTGAAGTTCATTTGATCCTTCTGTGGCCAAAAGAAATTTGCCTAAATAAGCACCAGTTGTGTCCTCAGTGGCTGATGTTCATCTCACTTTCATCATCTTCATCTGCAGAGAAGGCAGAAAAGCTGACTGGCTCACACTGAAGAGTGCGTAAATTGACGAGGCATGCTGTCTGTGTGCTGCTGAACTCTGGAACAGTAACCAAAAGGACTTCCTGGCCATCTGGACCTGGCAGGATGAGAAGATGACAAATAATAACACATTAGCACACGTTAGTCAAGAAATCTGTGCAAAGAGTACATTTGTGGCTTAAAAGAGACCATGAGATAGCAGCCACAGTTTCTTCTGTGTACACTAACCTTTGATGAGCTTGGAGTCAAAAGTAGGGGCATTGCCACTGAAGTAAACATGGGGACACTCTTCCAAAATGAAAGGATCTTTTTGGTAAAATGGGTAACAACCTGAGCAATTCAAAGAAAATCATGTGAATAAACCAATATTGTGCTTAGATTTACCAGAAGCTCTGTGTGTTGTTCTGCATCAACTAACCTAGCGTATCAGGTGCCGTAGGGGCCAGATGTCTGAGTCGAAGCGTTTCCTCTAATATTTCCAGGTGGCTGTCCCTGCTACTGTACTTCTGAATGTCAAAGACATTCTGTCCCGATGTACCAAAGGAACCTTCAAGGAAACAACCAAAAAACAGTCATAAGCATATCTGCACTTAAGACTAAATATTAACAACAGTGTGTGAACACTGCTTACCTCACTCCATTAATGTTGGCCTGGTAGGGATTTGAAGCTAGCTGTAGTGTGGGGTAAACAGATGACAACGGGAACATACATCGATGAAGAGGCTGCTGTGGGAGGGTGTAGTTGGTGGGGTCATACTGGCCAGGCATTACATCCACAGGAACTGAGGCCTTAATCCACAGGATGCAGCATGTAGCAAAAGATAAAAATTACAGTCTTAAACTCAGATGGTAATCTCTGGTCTTCTTCTTTTCCTCCTGCCTAGCAGCTCCATCTTTAACATCCTTTGTCCAATAAATCCACTATCTGCACATGTCCAAACCATCTCAGCCTCTCTAACTTTGTCTACAAACCTCTGAACCTGAGCCATCCCTCTAATATACTAATTTCTAAGGCTGCATCCTGGGACTCCCAATGAAAATCTTATTTTCAGTTCTGCATTCTGTCCTTTTGTCAGTGCCACCATCTCTAAACCGTATATCATATCATAGCACAGCATGTCTAACTTGTCTCCACCATGCCTGCAGTCTCTTCTTCACCTCTCTTGTGCATTGTCATCTGTCAGTTAGTCGATCACCACTGCAAACAAGAGAGGGCTCAGAGCCAGTCTCTGATGTAATCCCAGCCCCACTTTGAACCCATCTGCCACTTCTGACTTCTTCCTGGAGTACCACAGTTCCTTATCAGATGCTTTCTCTAGAGCAGGAGTATTCAACTCCAGACCTCAAGGGCTGGTGTCCTGCAGGTTTTATATGTGTCTCTGCTTCAACACACCTGAGTCAAATATAGAAGTCATTAGAAGGACTCTGGAGACTCTGGCTGAATTACCTCCTCAGTATGCAGTCAACTTCTCCAGAGTCCTTCTAATGACTTCTATATTTGACTCAGGTGTGTTGGATCAGGGACACATCTAAAACCTGCAGGACACCGGCCCTCCAGGCCTGCAGTTGAATACCCCTGCTCTAGAGCCACAAAGACACAGTGGGGCTCCTTCTGACCTTCTCTATACTTCTCCATCAACACTCTCAAAGCAAACACTGCATCTGTAGTGCTCTTTCTCAGCATGGAGCCATACTGCTGCTCAATGATCATCACCTCTCTCCTTAAACTAGCTTTGACAACTCTTTCCCATATCTCCACAATACGGCTCGTTCTGTAGTTACTACAGCTCTACACATCTTTACGGTGGCCCTGAGAGATCAAATACACTGCAAACAAAAAAATGGAAAATGGGAGGGTGCAAAAAAACTTTGTGTTTTGTGTGTTTTTTGTGCTTTTGTAGCATTTTTCTATTTGCTGTTATTTTCTTAAGCTGCAGTGTGTTTGACCTCTCAGGGCCACCATACATCTTCCTTGTTCTTGAAAATCAGTACCAGTACACTTCTTCTCCACTTTTCATGCAGGTTATAAATCATAACATAAACATTCATTATTAAAGTAAACTGTGTCACAATTTTCAGACTCACCACCAGCTGAAGCAACAACTCATCCAGCAAACGAATGGCATCCACACTGCCAGCTTGAGTCTTTTTAGTGAGATACTTGGCCTGCAAAAAAAAAAAAAAAAAAAAAAGAGGTTAAAAAAAAATTAAAATAGTTTCTCTTAATGTTTTAACAAGTTTACATAAGTGACTTTTTGGAAACATTATAGTAAAGAAACGTGACTTTATGTCAAGGTTAACAATTCTTTCTACCTTTGTTGATGCATCTTTGTCCTGAATGTTTTGACTCAGGAGGTTTCCAGCCAGGAGAACCCTGGAAATCGTTGCTGCACCGCTCTGCTCACCGAGGTCACCAAGCTGACCAGTTACCATGTCGACAAGCAACTGTAGACCCAGCATGCTGTCAGCATGAGTACTGCCAAGACCCAGGCCTGAGGCCAGGAGCACAAACCTGTATGAAGACAGACAAAGCAATTAATGTCTTTGATCACAAAAGGCAGGGATTTACAGTCTAGGTGTGTTTTTATACCTGTCAGAGTCAAGTGCAGGTCTTGCTGTCTGCAAAGGGAGATCTGCTGTGCAAAAGTCCTCAACTGTGAACTTCCCATCGTTCCTCTCAGCACCATATACTGCAATGACACTACCTAAGAACAAAAACAAGAAATACCAACATTAAACTCACACATTTTTAACTCATGTGATGTTGAAATCCTGAAAAACTACCAACCTGTGACACACTTGTCTTTGTCAATTTGCCCCTCTAGTTTAATCCTCTGGAGTTCATCCTCCAGAATCAGCTCATCTGATTCATGAATGTATTTAGCTCGTGCAGGCTGAGGCAGGAGGTTGTGCTGAAGGGCAAGGAAAAGAAAAATGTATAACATAAGTACAAACCAGCAGCTGTTTTCATTTTTCGTGGTATATTCATGTGAATTTAGCACTACTGCCAACCTCCTCACTGATTTCCTTCAGAATAGATGGCTGCAAGTCCATGCGCTTGAACAAAGTCCCAACAATGCAACACTGCTCCCCTGTCTCTAGATCACACAGCTTCCTGATAACCACATCGGATCCTTACAAAAAAAAAAAAAAACGATCAAGGAATGCAATTCAAATGCTTCAGTGTCCCAGATGTAGGCAAGGTTGTTTTGAGCTTACCCCACTTCTGCTGAGCTCTCTCTGACAGCAGAGGTCTCATCTGCATGAGTCGTGCTGCGTAGATATGAGCATACTGGCGGCTGAAGCTCCGCTCCCCAACCGTGTAGCGCTGAGAGCAGGGACTATAAGCCAAAGACATCCTCTCAAAGATCGGGCCCTGGTCCTCGGAGGCAGGGCGGCAGAGCAGAGAGGAGGCCTCCTTCTGGACACTTAGGTCTGAGAACATGACTGTCCTGGATAGGGACAGAGAAGGGATAGGAATAGATTTAGCTTAAACTTAACAGGCTACCAATTTAAAGCATAGCATGATGAGAACAAGTAAAGTTGTCTGAGGTCTTCCAAAACATGCCCACGTTTCATGAGAATAAGATTAATATTAACAGGTATAACGACCTTACCGGAGAAAAAAGACGTTCGCACTTCAATTGTTACTCCTTTAAAATCAAGTGTGAGTTAATATATTCAGATATCGCTGATTTTTTTTTTATCAGTAGTTAGCGAGCGACAGGAATAATTCCCGCGAAAACGGCTGCTCACCGGTGACAGTTTCTCTACTGGCGAACGCTTACTATCGCGAGAAGTGAGAAAATGTCTATTAACAAACCTAACGCACCCAATTCGAGTGGTAAAAAACTAAAGATTTTTTTTAAAATAAAAGAGCAGACTTTTTATTTAAATACACTCATTTTACATTGTTTTTTTTAAATGTCGGCATATTTTTTCTTTTTTTTCTTCTACCGTCTCACACAAGCTACGTCACTGATGTCGCGGTAAAATGAGGTCACAATAGCGTAGCGGTAGCACGTACCTTCGCCATTTTCAGAGCTCTTTGTGCGCTATATTTTGCAAAGAGTTTCTGTGTTTTTAACAAGCCATTTACTTAATTCAGATTTTAAATCCGTTGAGAAAATGCAAGGAAACAGAGGCCCACAGCAGAACCGTGGCCCAAACCGCCCGGGAGAGCAGCTGAAAGGCGAAGGAACAAACAGCAATGGGCAGCAGCCGGAGCCCAGCGAACCGACCAGCCTCAACGAGGCCTTAACCCTGGACCTGCAGAGCTTCAGGAAGCCCGGGGAGAAGACTTTTACCCAGCGGAGCAGGCTGTTTGTAGGTAACTTACCAACAGGAGTTACCGAGGAGGATCTGGAAAAGCTGTTCGCAAAGTATGGGAAAGCCAGTGAGATATTTATTAACAAGGAAAGAGGCTTCGGCTTCATCAGGCTCGAAACGAGAATCATAGCAGAGATCGCCAGAGCCGAATTGGATGATACTCCCTTCAGAGGCAGGCCCATACGGGTGAGATTTGCAACACACGGAGCTGCTTTAACCGTGAAGAATCTGCCAGAGTTTGTGTCCAACGAGCTCCTGGAGGAGGCCTTTGTCGTCTTTGGTCAGATAGAAAGAGCTGTGGTCATAGTGGATGACCGAGGGAGGCCTACGGGGAAGGGTATAGTGGAGTTCACCTCAAAACCAGCTGCAAGGAAAGCTTTGGATAAGTGCAGTGATGGTGCCTATCTTCTCACAGCTTTTCCCCGGCCTGTTACAGTGGAACCTATGGAACAGTTTGATGAAGAGGAAGGATTGCCAGAAAAGTTGATCAACAAAAACCAGCAGTATCACAAAGAGCGTGAGCAGCCACCACGATTTGCTCAGCCTGGCTCCTTCGAGTACGAGTATGCCATGCGTTGGAAGGCCCTGATGGAGATGGAGAAGCAGCAGTATGAGATGGTAGACCGCAACATGAAGGAGGCGCAGGAGAAGTTGGAGGCTGAGATGGAGGCGGCCAGACATGAGCATCAGGTGATGCTGATGAGGCAGGACCTGCTGAGGCGGCAGGAAGAATTGCGTAGGATGGAGGAGCTCCACAGTCAGGAGGTGCAGAAGAGGAAACAGGCTGAGCTCCGGCAGGAGGAAGAACGACGCAGGAGAGAGGAGGAGATGAGGCTGCGCAATGAGGAGATGATGAAGAGGCAGCAGGAGGGCTTCAGAGGCAACTTCTCTGAGAATAGGGAGCAAGACATGAGGATGCACATGGGTGGTCATGGGATGCCCATGAACAGAAACTCTCTAGGTGGCAGTTCAGGTCCTGTTGGTACTCCTGGCTTGGCTGCAGAGAATTCTCCAATGTTGCCAGGGCCAGGTAACAACAGTATGCCTGGAGGAGGTCAGGGTGGCTTCCCCAGAGGCCTCCCTGGCCCCGGAGATTATGGACCTCCCAATAAACAACGCAGATTTTGAATCATGTGCAACCCCCCTTTCATACTCACTGTACTTTTATGTTTGGCTAGTGTTAACTTTTGAACTTGGAAAACTGCATGTCATTTTTTTGTACCTGCCTATTTGTACTTTTGATTTATTTTTAGTTCTGAAATGTAAAAACTCTCCAAATGAGCCATGTGTTTTACTTTATTCCTCACAGTAATGTATTTTCATAGGGGTAGAAAAGTCCTGAATATGTTAACTTTTCTGGAATAAATTCTTGATTCCCTAAATAATGGATTTGGTTTATTGAAAGCAAAATCCCCTCAACAAGCTCAGGATTACACACAAAAGTGACTAAATCCAGTATCTGTACAATAGTGTGATGTTTGTCATTTTGATCAAAGTAAAAAGTTGTATTTCTGGTGTTAAATACTGATTTTAGTCACCTGAATTCTGATTCCAGTGCTGCAGTGACTTTTATACCTATTCTGTCAAGTTCATGTCCAGGAAAAAAAAATCAAAACTCTGCAGCCATCAAGTATGTGGTTTATTGATTAACAAAACACTGAGAAATAATAAATGTTCTAATTCAATTTAAAACTCATTACAATTTACATCAAGTCCGTTTCTTATCAGCTTTCAAGCTGCATGAAACTGAGCCTTAGGGAGCGGTTGCACTTAGAAATTAAGTGAGAGACTTGGGCTTGTGCAGTCTTTTTATTTTTATTATTCATTGTTTTATATACACACATTGAGTACTTTCTGCCTGTTTTCAGCTGTATTTTGCTAAATACCTGAATCTGGCTTCATACTGGCAGTGGAAACAGCAATATTACAGTACTTCATTACAGTTCAGTTCTATCTATTTTTATTGATACAGTTCAATTTGCATCAGCAGTCACCTCAAGGCACTCACTATTGCAAGGTTAAGACCCTACAGTATTGGAGAGAAAACCCCAGCAAGCTGATAATTTATGAGGAGGCACTCCAACAGAGACCTCCAGCAGAACCAGGCTGAGGGAGCAGCAGTCATCAGCCAGGGGTGAGAAGATAAAAGTTACCGATTTGTAGTAGCAGCATATAAATGCATGGGGTTTGAAAAAGAGGTGAATGAAGAACTGCTGAGTGCATCGCGGGAGGTCCCCAAGCAGCCCGAACAACTAAGAGATGTTCAGGTTCACCTGATCCAGCCGACGCTTTATCAAAAAGGAAAGTAGGGAGGGTGTCTGTCTCCTGAATCCATCTTCAGAGCTATCAGGTTCCTTTCCAGGCTATGTATTTAAGATATGATGGGACCTGATTAAACAGGACTTTTTAAAAAGTCAATTCTGTATTTAATCGGGAGCCAACGAGAGGAAGCTGAGACAGGAGAAACAGATAATGTGATCAGCTGAAGACTTTACAGTTACAAAAGCTATTTCACCGAAAACAGGGATACTGTCTATAGAATGTGATTTATAGCACATATTTGTTCAACCTCTTATAATTTATTTTAGGAATTTATGCATTATTATTATTATTTTTCAAATGAGTATTTTAAATGCACAAAATTCAAAGTACCCCTAGCGCCATTACTCCAATCCGACATCACAGTATGGGCGGTTCCAGGCAGTTGATGGCTCCAAAAGTCAGGAACAACAACACCGCTGCAAAGTGAAAGAGCATAAATGTTCATGAACAGAGACAGCTAGTTACTTTATAGTAATCAAAATTTGCTGATGTTAAACTCACTGATTAATGTTATGTCATGTTCACGCGACCGGAATTTGAGTGCGGGATTATGTTTTTTGGGTATAATTTAGACGGATTCGAGCAAAAATAACACTCAATGTCAATGAAATCTCCGTATAAATTACCTCGACTCAGCCCAGCGCTGCACCGGTGCGTAAAACGACTGACCAGCAGCGTAGCAGTTGTAGACCGACACCCACCTGGACAACACGACTGGCGCGCTCTTTGTCGCTCCCTCTGCTCTGAAACTCTTGCCAGCTAACACAGATTGGCCTCAAAGACGGAAAGTCAAAGGCATGCCGACATGGACCGCACGCAAAAATTGCACAGCTTAAATCTATCTCAAATGGTGAGGAGCCTGCTTAGGGGGAAAAAATGTGGCAGTCCCAGTGACTTTTATCCTCAGGATCCTCAAACGGGTAAGAGTTAACTCTGAGCAAGCAGCAAGTAAAAAAAAAAACAACAAAACAAAACGCACACATACACACCCACCCACCCACACACACTGTATAATAATAATAATAATAATAATAATAATAATAATAACCTTTATTCTCTGACATAAAGTCTAATTTTCCGTGCAGTTCAGGTTTACCTGTTGTAGCAGCTTTTACACTGCCATTTGTCATGACGCTGTGTTATGTGTTAAATTGTTATTTATAATATTCTTTATGAAATTAAGCTTATTTAATGAACACTTTTATTTTCCCCCTTCAGTGACACTTAAACATATATATTTAAACTAGCGAGTGAGACATTTAATGCAGACGTTATATTTTGTTTCAGTAGACACTGACTGTACACATTAATTACTGACATCTCACTTTTACTGCAGTATTTGTAAAAAGCATTGTGAAATACAAAAACGTGGGAGGAGGGAGTTGCACCACCCTTCCTTTAAATAACAAAGCTGGCTGCGAAACATTAAGGTGTGGTATAGATCTTTCACCAGACTTAATAATTAACAGTCTTTTCCCTTTAAGATCATGATGGTTTTTTTAATTGACAGGTGACCCCCTTCATGAGAAATTCACTATTGCATCAGCAAACTCCTGTTCGTGTTTTTCCCTAAATAAAAGTATTTTACTCCACATTGTCCCCCTGGTCGTCCACACCTTTGCTCCATGCACCACAATATGAAACCAGTGAACTAGCCAAGAAGGAAGCAGAGGGCTGATGACTACTGAATGACAAAGAAAGCATAGTCCAAATGCCAACGCAGTCTGAAAAGACAGAGGGCAACAACCCTTTGAGGAGAACCACAGTAAGTCTACACATGAACAGAGAACAGAGCTGTAAATGGCACTGACTCACAAAGGGTGGGTGGAGGGCAGAGCCGTTTATTTTAAACTAAGCTAATTATCTGTTAGAGGATACAATAATAACAATATATAATTCAGAATATTTTTCCTTTATTTTTGTCATGCTTAATAAACAGGATGGATAATGCGTATTTTCAGGAAATTACAAACAGGCATAAGTAAAAGTTCTTTGTACAGCCATGTAATTTTCTTAAACACCAAACCTCTTCATCTGTCTTCTTCATCTTCTTCTTTCTGCTGCTTCCTTTAGGGATCTCCGCAGTGGATCATCCACCTTCATCTCACCCTATGTCAAGGACAGCCGCGTGGCAGGCAGGAGATGGACCCAAAATGCAGGACTCAGGAGACAAAACAAAAACTCAAAAGCAGCTTTATTGCTGAGCTTTTAGAAAACTACGGTTCTTCCAGAAAACCACCGATCAAGGAGGAACACAGCCATGAGGGAGAACATAACAAAGGACAAAGGGAGACTGAGACAGTAAATACAAACACGGGATAATGAGACAATGGGAAACAGGTAGGAACCCAGTTGGGGAGAACTAACATAATGACTCGAGAGAAAGTTAACCTAGACATACAATACAGAGAAGAACAGTCCCCAAAATAAAACAGCAAGAGTGTCACAACTGAACAGGGAGACAAGATTAACATGACCAAAACACAAACGCAGAGGTGAAGACTAAGTTAGACACGGAAACACAAGGGAGGCAGGAATGAACAGGGATTCAAGGAAAAACACAAACCAGACTGAGAATACAGAATGAACCAAAAGACCTTTGGAACAGAGCCTCAGAACTAAAGGCATGAAACAATATCAGGAGAAACGTATATCAGATATAAGGAAATGAAGAAGACATATAAACACTACAAAATAACAGAAAGCTAAATGTCAGCAATACAGAACCACAATCTAAATATAATCAAAAACAAAACTAGAGAAAACCTAAACTTCCTAAAAACTCAAAACCCTGGATCCAAGAACCAGGGACCATGACAACCCTACCCCTAGCATCCTCCTTTGTCACACCAACTATCTTCATGTCCTCCTTCACTACATCCATGAACCTTCTCTGTGGCCTTCCTCTTTTCCTCCTGCTCCAGTCTATCCATTATCCCTCCTCTGCAACTCACCCTCATCTCTCTAACTTGGTCTTCAAACCGCTTGCCTGACCTGTCCCTCTGATGTACTCACTTGTAATTTTGTCCATTCTGGTCACTCCCAGTGTAAATCGTAACATTTTCAATTCTTCACCTCCAGCTCTGCCTCCTGTCTTTTTGTCAGTGCCACTGTCTCCAAACCACACATCATAGCAGGTCTCACTACTGTCTTGTAAACCTTTGTTCATCTGTAAAGATCAGGAAAAAGTTTGACTTGTCAATAAGGACTCTATTAATGGAGTAAAATGGTTGCATAACACTTTGCAGCTTGCCTGTGCCAGGGGTTAGAAAAGCCGGGGTCATATCATCACACTTTGTGTTGTGAAGAAGGATCAGCAGTTTTGCATTAATGGTTTAGATCAAAGGTTCTCAAACCTTTTGAATACAGGGACCGCTTAGAGGAGATAAAGTTTTCCACAGACTCCCTTATAATTCAAGGTTCAAGGTTTCTGTATTGTCCTTGTACATTGTATAGTCAACAAAATTTTGGTGCAGTCTGGGATGAAGCACCACAGACACTTGAATAAATGTATGCTATATAGAAATAAAGAACTATAAAACTATAAACAATTTTAATACAGTCAACACTCATATACCTATAAATATGAAGATAAGACATATCAATATAAACAAAAAGTACAAAAAAAACCTAACTGTATTTCACATGTAAAAGACAAGGTTATTTCACATGAGACAGATTATTGCAAATGGTTGTCATTTGAGGAACAAGTTAAGTTCATAGTTGATGGGTCTGGGAAATAAACTGTTTAATAGTTTTGTACTGCATGTTTTGACAGCCCTGTATTGCTTGCCTGAGGGAAGGAGCGGAAACCGAGGGTGGGCAGGGTCGGAAGAGTCTTCAGGATGTTTGATGTTTTTGTCGGACAGTTAGAACTAAAGATTTCCTCCAGGGCAGGTAAGGGTGAGTTGGTGATCTTTTGGGCTGTGCTGATTACCCTGTGCAGAGGTTTTTTTTTGTTGGTTCCCAAACCACACCAGAATGCCATGCCTCAAGACACTCTCTGTGAATCAGTGGTCAAAACACACTAGTTGAACTTCCTGAGGCTTTTCAGAAAGTAGAGATGTTGGCATGCCTTCTTGAGCAGTTGGCTGATATTCTGAGTCCAAAGAGAGGTCTGATGTGATTAGTGTGCCCAGGAGTTTACAGGAAGAGACTACCTGCACTGTTTCACTATTTATCTTCAGAAGAAGGTGGTCTTCCCTCTTCTACCTGTAGTCAGTGATCAGTTCTCTTGTCTTAGATGTGTTCAAGAGCAGGTTGTTTTTTTGTGCTCCAGTCTGTCAGTCTCTGTCGTCTCACCTGGTAATGAGTTTTAGCACTGTTGTCTCATCTGCAAACTTAATGATGATGGTTTTATTGTTGTGGGAGGCTGTGGAGTCATATGTGTACAGAGAGTACAGAAATGGACCCAGAACACAGCCTTGTGGGGCTCCTGTGCTGAGTGAAAGTGAGGAGGAATGGTGGTGGCCCAGCCTGAGAGTCTGTGATTAAAAAGTCCCATGTTCACAAACAGATGTCACGCGGAAGACACAGGTTAGATAGTTTGTGGAATGGTCTGCAAGGAAGGATGGTATTGAAATAACAGCCGAGCATAGTTTCCAGGCTGTTCCAGGTGGCATAGTACAGTGTGGAGGGCGGTGGAGATTGTCAGTTGACCTGTTTGCTTTATATGCATATTGCTGGGGGTCCAGGTTGGGGGGCAAAGAGGCCTTGATGCTCTTTAATATAAGTCTTTCCAATTCTGCAATTATAGGTGTCAGTGCAACTGGCCTGTAGTCATTAGGGCTGGTTGCTATCCTCTTCTTGAGGACTGGCACAATCGTTGATGTCTTGAGGCAGGAGGGTACAGAACACTGTGCCAGAGATATGTTAACAATGTTTGTAAAGACTCCGGTTAGGCTCGCCGCACAGTCTCTCAGGACCTGACCTGGAATTCCATCGTACCGGTCCAGTTGTTTTGCGCACATTGATACTTCATACCAATACAATTTGTACCCTAAAATGCCATTACAACTATTTGTATTCTACCTTCAACCCATCCATCATACCACAACACAACAAGAGGTTTTCCAAACATATCAGAGGGAGTAGAGAACACAATGTGCAAAACAGTCTCCATCTAGAGCACCATTTCATAGATTATAGAAACAAATTTTGAGGACCCCTTGGCTATGGAATGCAGACCTCTGGTGGTCCTCAAACCTTATTTTGAGAACCACTGATTTAGAGAATGGTAGAAGACATTTTCAGATTCACTAAAAGTAGCAATGTCACACTGTGGCATATGCCACTATGGGTAATTTCAAAACATTACTTAAGTATTTGATACTTAATTGCTACCTTTTTGCAATGATATTACTGCTTCACTATACTCTGTGTTGCATTTTACTGCAGTAGATGAGGCCATGTTCACTTCTTTATAAACAGTGCAATAGTTTAATCCACAGCATTGTGTATTTATATTTTATATATTTAATGGCTATAATTGAAAGGCAACTTTTAAAGAGCACTGAAGCATTTTAATTAGTTTATATCTAAAAAAAAAAACAACTATCTATAAACTGTCAGTGGTATATCTGAGAGTGAATTATTTCCTGCTAAATATATTAAAGGCCAAAACAACTCAGCTGTTACATATATTTATGTTTTAATAGTTATTGAGAACAACCCAGATGGTCTTTACAGATGATTAAGATCCTCGAATCTCCCTCATGTGGAAGCACAGTTATCCTCTAAGACTGTTTTAATCTGTTACCTACCAGGGCCCTTATATGGAAATTACCCTTCACCCTTATTGGAGTCCAACAAGTAAAGATAATTGGCTCCCTTAACAAGAACTCCATAAATAATGATAAGGAGTCCCATCATAAAAAGGGGACAGTGTGTGGTATCTGGATGCGAGCTCTGCAATGCCTAAATTGATTTAGAGAGGCATTATTTGAACACTCTGTACCCTGGATGATACAGTTCTTTCTCTTTTTTCATTCACAAATCTGAGACTTTCACACTCCCAATAGTCTATGCTGATTCACTAGATATTTAGTATCTGTCACGGTGATGATATTCACTTCTTTCAGTGTTTGTTAATGTAGGCATTTAAGGTTCTTTTTGACTGCCATAACCCTCTTAGATAAATTTGTGCATATTGTAGCATTTAGTATTTTGCCATGAAAAAAAATCACACCTGCACTCCGCCTATATATATTATTGTACTTTTTATTATTGTACTGAACATTTTTAGCAAGTACTTTTCTGTCTGGATGAAACAATAATAAATACAAACAAATCCAAAAACTGACAAACATACAAAAACAAAATTATGATGTAATATTACATACAGTGCCTTGCGAAAGTATTCGGCCTCCTTGAACTTTTCAACCTCTTGCCACATTTCAGGCTTCAAACATAAAGATATAAAATTTAAATTTTTTGTGAAGAATCAACAACAAGTGGGACACAATCGTGAAGTGGAATGAAATTTTTTGGATGTGTCAAACTTTTTTAACAAATAAAAAACTGAAAAGTGGGGCGTGCAATATTATTCGGCCCCTTTACTTTCAGTGCAGCAAACTGACTCCAGAAGTTCAGTGAGGATCTCTGAATGATCCAATGTTGTCCCAAATGACTGATGATGATAAATAGGATCCACCTGTGTGTAATCAAGTCTCCGTATAAATGCACCTGCTCTGTGATGGTCTCAGGGTTCTGTTCCAAGTGCAGAGAGCATCATGAAGACCAAGGAACACACCAGGCAGGTCCGAGATACTGTTGTGGAGAAGTTTAAAGCCGGATTTAGATACAAAAAGATTTCCCAAGGTTTAAACATCTCAAGGAGCACTGTGCAAGCAATCATATTGAAATGGAAGGAGTATCAGACCACTGCAAATCTACCAAGACCCGGCCGTCCCTCTAAACTTTCATCTCAAACAAGGAGAAGACTGATCAGAGATGCAGCCAAGAGGCCCATGATCACTCTGGATGAACTGCAGAGATCTACAGCTGAGGTGGGAGAGTCTGTCCATAGGACAACAATCAGTCATACACTGCACAAATCTGGCCTTTATGGAAGAGTGGCAAGAAGAAAGCCATTTCTCAAAGATATCCATAAAAAGTCTTGTTTAAAATTTGCCACAAGCCACCTGGGAGACACACCAAACATGTGGAAGAAGGTGCTCTGGTCAGATGAAACCAAAATCGAACTGTTTGGCCACAATGCAAAACGATATGTTTGGCGTAAAAGCAACACAGCTCATCACCCTGAACACACCATCCCCACTGTCAAACATGGTGGTGGCAGCATCATGGTTTGGCCTGCTTTTCGTCAGCAGGGACAGGGAAGATGGTCAAAATTGATGGGAAGATGGATGGGGCCAAATACAGGACCATTCTGGAAGAAAACCTGTTGGAGTCTGCAAGAGACCTGAGACTGGGACGGAGATTTATCTTCCAACAAGACAATGATCCAAAACATAAAGCCAAATCTACAATGGAATGGTTCACAAATAAACGTATCCAGGTGTTGGAATGGCCAAGTCAAAGTCCAGACCTGAATCCAATCGAGAATCTGTGGAAAGAGCTGAAGACTGCTGTTCACAAACGCTCTCCATCCAACCTCACTGAGCTCGAGGTGTTTTGCAAGGAAGAATGGGCAAGAATTTCAGTCTCTCGATGTTTAAAACTGATAGAGACATACCCCAAGAGACTTGCAGCTGTAATTGCAGCAAAAGGTGGCGCTACAAAGTATCAACGCAAGGGGGCCGAATAATATTGCACGCCCCACTTTTCAGTTTTTTATTTGTTAAAAAAGTTTGACACATCCAATAAATTTCATTCCACTTCACGATTGTGTCCCACTTGTTGTTGATTCTTCACAAAAAATTATAGTTTTATATCTTTATGTTTGAAGCCTGAAATGTGGCAAAAGGTTGAAAAGTTCAAGGGGGCCGAATACTTTCGCAAGGCACTGTATATATGTAATGTTGCACCCAGGTTTGTTACTTTCATTTAAATCATCAATCATATACAACAGACTCATACAGTTGTTTTCTATTTAATTAAAGCTTTAGGTAAAAATAGAAATTATATTCATTGATTTATTTTGAAGTTGCATATTGGTGTCCTGCACTGAAAGATTTACTTGGTGTTCTTATGTAAGAACATCTTTCATCAAAATTTATCACATTAGATTACATTAGAGATTCTTTGATGCATAGAATTAATTTTACTAAGGCAATAACACAGTGCAGTCAGTTACAACATTATTTAAAAACAACAAAAATGACCATAGGATCAAATTAAAGATTTCTCCCACTGTCTTAAAGAGCAACATTAAGGCAAAGCTATAATGCAGTGTTTATACTTTTATGTTCATAAAGTATATAATATAATTTTATTTTGGACTGTCAGACAAATTTTGATTCCATTGATTTATTTATTTATTTTTTGGTCTGTTTATTCAAAAACCACCACCACCCCCAACCTGCAGTGGCTGTATTGCCCACCAGTGGGGGTTATCCCAGAGTTTGAGAA
This sequence comes from Pterophyllum scalare, assembly GCA_024447675.2. Lineage (NCBI taxonomy): Eukaryota > Metazoa > Chordata > Actinopteri > Cichliformes > Cichlidae > Pterophyllum > Pterophyllum scalare. The sequence goes on along the minus strand of JAMQGT020001554.1, from coordinate 23,435 downwards.
CCACTGATTTAATGGTAGGTCCTTTACATAGAAAGTATCTAAAGGCAAAAAAAAAAATAAATCATTTCTGCAAAGGAACAGCTGCCAGAACTTGATTTTTTGAACATGATTTTTTTCTAAAATGTATAATTGTTTTAAATCAATAATAATAATAATAATGATAATAATAATACATTTGCACAGTTGCACCTTCTTTAATCAAGAAAATGCACAAAACAAATTGGTGCATTATAACCACCACCACAGAGAGACACATAGCACATTTGACAAAAACATAGTAATAAAAAAAATGGTTTAAATAAATCATGAAAAACCAAACAAAAAGCCACAGAGTCAAACCTTGATTGGCACCAAACTTAAATGATATGACGTAAAGTGTTGCTTCCAGCCCCAGATATGTGCATATATCATGTTGAAAGCTCTGTGATTGGAGGTTACTGCTTAGGAGTTTTTCAGGTTTGCATGTAGATATTCTAGAAAAGGTGATAAAACCTTAAAATTTCCTTTTAAAAAAAAAAATCTAAGCCACAATTTAGACTTTAAACTTTGTCATCAAACTTGAAAGTCTAAATTGTAGCAGCACATAAATCTAATCCAGCTTTTATTACTGATGTTTTTCCTTTTAGAATTACATAGGTTTATTGAATTTTAGCTAATCTTTGTTAAATAATTTTATGATTGGGCAGAGTCCTTTAAGAAATAACACTCATAAAGAATTAATGTCAGAGCACTCTGCATCTGGCAAGGCCACGCAAACATGATAAAACAGAGTGAGAATAAAATAATGAAGAGATTAAAAAAAAAAAAACAACTAGAAGTGTACAGAACAGAAATAGATTTGCTTTGAATGAAACTCTTGTTGTGACTTTTGAATTGCACAGGCACTGTGTTGTGGAGCAATGCTGCTATCACTCTGAAAATCAATGAAAAGCAGCTAGATAACCATGCTGATAAATCATACACTTTTACCTTCTGATATGAATAGGAATTCTGCTATGCTGCCACTTATCATGAAAGAACAATAAACATCTTCATATCTGTCCCATTTCTTCCCATCTTCTTTACCATGTCTGTTTATCACAAATTTGAATACTTATGCACCTTCGCCCTGATAGCTCAGATCATACCATCAGGAGCATCGGTTGTCTTCTTTATCTCAGCTGTGACCTTGACATGTGATAAAAGCATTAATTGATCATGTTTTATTGGCATGGCAGGGCTCCTGCCTACAGACTGTCAATGAGTTTGATGAATTTTATTTATATAGCACTCTTATAGTCTTATTGACCATTTAAAGCACGGAATGACTTTTAGATTAAAAAAACAACAGCTTTTTGGTTAAAAGTCATATATCATATAATGAGCATAGATATGCATTGTCCTCTCACTGTACTCTATAGATCAGATAGTCACTTTGATGATGGTCTAAAGGTTCAGGCCTGTTGTAGTGTGCTTTACTTTGGATGTTTCCTACATACACTGCTCTCAAAAAAAGCAGCAGTAGTAGCCAGCAGGATTTGCTTCTTGCTGTGAAAGGATTGCTCTAATTCAGATCAACTGGCATGTTTATCTATCGTCAACAGAAACTGAAAATTTCCAGATGGTATCAGTGTAAGATGAAGCACAAGTGAATAATTAGGTGTGGTTGACTTATTTGGGGGGGAATTTGTTTCTCCCTGCTGCTTTGAATCTCCCCAGCAACACTATCAAAATCTATTCCTTGTTAACTTTTAAGCAGAGGAATTGCTGATCTGTAACTATGATTGGCCAGCAGCAACATCACACCAGATAAGGTGGGAGGTCCCAGTATGGATGAAGCTGAACACGTTTCATCCCCAGCCCTAACATTGTGAGATAGACAGACAGACAGACAGACGACAGGAGTGAGAGGACAGAGCCCTCAGAGCACCTCTCACCTTCTTTGTCTTAATGCATTTTCTAAAAGGTCAACAGTGATTAATATACACTCCTTTTTACTGTAACTGAAGTATTTGACTCTTCTGTTGTTGAATCACTCTCAGGAATCATGATCCGTGTTGCAGCTCTCTTTACTTTTCTAGCATGTGTGGTAAGTTGTTTTGTTCCTTTATTTTATATTATGGAATTTATTACAGTTTTTCAGTGGTTTCCTGTAATACACTGAAGTAGTAAAACTGTACATTTTTCAGTCAACAGCACAATGAGCTTGCATTGCTCTATACTACTATTACAAACTTCTTTTTTTTTTTTTGTAATGTATTCATGACTGGAAATCAGAAGAATTCACGTGTAATTCAAATCCTAAGTATGCAAAATGTATTTTTATAGTATTTTCACAAATTGAAAGCAATACAAAGAGCTGTCCAGAGCTTCGGTCAGACAAGTGGGTGTGCAAGCAGCAGAGAGCTGTACTGTAGGCCACTTAAAAAACAGCTTCTCAGATAAAATTACTTTCAGGTTTTAGGTTGAATTGTATTGAACATACAGTGTTGAATAAAATGTGTGCATTTCATTTAATATTTTCTGCATTTAAAACTTTTATATAACTGAAAGTTCTAGTTCTCTCTCTTAGCAGTCACTTATCTCAAGTGGAAATTACCCTTTAGAGGAAAGTCACAAAGGTGTGAAGGGCATCACCTTTGTGACTTTCCTCTAAATTCATGTTTTCAGTTAATGGTGTTAAAATTGTGTTTTATTTTACTTTTACGCTAAATGGTAAAAAATTGTGAATACCTGCATGCAACTATCACCTTTAATCACTTCACATGTTACAAGAGTACCTTGTGTTTGACTATAAAATTAAAGCCAATTTATATATCAGCATAAGTCAAGCATTATTAAAACATAAAGAACTTTAAATTTAAAAAGTGATATTGGTAATTAGTATTTGGAAAATGCTGTCTTGTTTTATGGTCACAGGTGTAGTTTGTGTTCATAATTAACATTGATCGTGTGCAGTATATTAGTACAATCTCTATTTTATTGTTGCAAATTGCTGTTAAGAAGAAGAGCTGGCAGGGCGCAATGTAGCAATAATGTCATTGTAACCCAGCTGTGAGATTTTATTAGTTATTCTTATAAAGGCACTATAATAACATATAATAATCAATAATCAAACCGTTTGGTTTTTTGGAAAGCATCTCATAAAGCTTATTATTTAATATTAATGGTAATGATTACTGCATTTACTGGAACTGCAGTGTTTGTGATTGTAAAAAAAAAAAAAAAATTTATAATAAAAAATCAGCACTGTCTTTGATTTCTAAATAGAATCTGCATTTAAACTGAGCCCTCTGTTTTACTCACATTTAAAACACTGTCGCTCCTTTTACTGTCATTAATCTTGACAACTCATGTTTTCCACGCAGAGTCTGTCAGGGGCCCAGCATAAGCCAGGCTATTGTGTTTTTTATGAAGAGTGTGGTCGTAACCCGCTGCTAGAAAACACCCTCATTCCTCCCATTGTCCCATGTCTGAATTACACCCGCGCTCAGCCCATCACAGGAGAACACTACAAGAAACTCAAAGAGGTTTGTAGATCTCGCTTCTTGAGTAGGTGACGCAAACTAAAAGATGAAGGTTGTTGTCTGTGGCTATTCTCAATAATTGTGTGTTAAGATCCTTTTGTAATAGTACGTGTTCCTGCTGCAGGTGTGCCCAATGTTTGACCAGGGGGAGAACAACACGTACGCCTGCTGCACTATCAGACAGCTGAGATCTCTGGAAGCCAGCCTGACCCTGTCCAAGGCTGTTCTCGTCCGCTGCCCTGCCTGTGCTTACAACTTTGCCCACCTGCACTGCATCAACACCTGCAGTCCTAACCAGAGCCAGACAGTAAAGGTCACAAAGGTGATGAACGTCACTGAGCTCAATGTGACGAGGGAGGCTGTGGTGGGTTATCAGGCATTCATCAGCAACACCTTTGCAGATGGCTCCTTTAATTCTTGTAAAAATGTCAGGATTCCAGCCACAATCGGAGGCTACGCCATTGCCACCATGTGCGGTCGTTATGGGGCAAAGCTGTGCACCCCCCAGCGCTGGTATGATTTTCAGGGGGACTCCAGTAACGGCTTGGCTCCACTGGACATTGACTTCAGAATAATAAAAGAAGGAGATGCCACGGGGGTGCCAGAGGGTGTGATTCCCTACAACGGGCGTGCTCTGATGTGTAACGAGACAACACCTACAGGTGGGGAGGTCTGCTCCTGCCAGGACTGTCAAGAATCATGTCCGAGTGTGCCACCTCCCCCACCGATTGCTCCCCCTTTCACATTGCTCTCGATTGATGGTTATCTTGTGATTTCTATCATCTTACTCTTTCTCCTGATACTTTCCTTCCTGCTGTACCTCTTTGTCTCCTATTGGGTGGCGTCTCATAACAGAAAAGATGAAGATAAAGGAAAACATAGGGGCAACGGCAAAGACAAGAACAGTAATAACGTGACTCGGCAAGTCATCAATCCATCAGAGGTGACATGTGCTGAGACAAACAGCTTGGCTGCTCAGGCTTTCCTGAGTTCACTGTTCCAGATTTGGGGAACCATTATGGCCACCTATCCCCTCACTGTAAGTACTTTGAACCAGTGACAGTAGAACGTGTGCACCCAGTAGGACTTCTTTTACAAGTTAAAGTGAAACCATAAGCTACACTCATACCAGACCCTGTAATGCTGTAGCAACACAACCGATGAGTGCATTAAAATGAGAAAACCTGCATTCTATTGCTCATGAATTCAAAGTGGCATTTGCAGCACAAAGAATGATGCTAATTTCCTATTTCAGAACAGATATATTCTCATTTTAAACCCACTGGAAGTAGAATTTGTACATTTCTGACTTGCTGTGTTAAAGTGATCTGAGTCAGGAACCATATCGGCACACAAACTGTCCACACAGTGGATTTAAAACAAATAAGATTGTCAGCCATATGAAGAAACTACATCTCAAGAATGTGTGATCTTTATTCAAGGTGCTCCTGCTGTCAGCTATAGCTGTGGCTATTTTCTCTGCTGGCCTCAAGAACATTGAGCTCACCACCGATCCGGTTGAACTGTGGTCTGCCCCCAACAGCCGGGCTCGCCAGGAGAAAGACTTCCATGACACATACTTTGACCCCTTCTACAGGACAAACCAACTGATCTTAACAGCACCAGACAGAAAAGGCCAGATTTATGACTCGCTGCTGTTTGGACCTCAAAACTTTAGCGGGATAATTTCCAAAGACCTCATCATTGAGCTGCTGGAACTCCAGAATCGAATACAGGTAGACAAAGTCAAAGTTGATCACTGACAGCGTTTGCAAAAGTGCACCATCTTGATTTACTGTGCCCCCACCCCACCCCAATTCTGTTTTTAGAAAATTGAGTTTTGGTCAGATGATCTGAACCGGACAGCGAGCTTGAAGGATGTGTGTTTTGCACCACTAAACCCAAACAACCCTTCCCTGACTGACTGTGCAGTCAACAGCTTACCACAGTACTTTCAGAACAGCTTAGACAACATTAATGCTAAGGTGAATATGACTGAGCTGGGAGTGACTAAAGAGGTGGACTGGAGAGACCACCTAATCTACTGTCTTGGGTAAGCATTCATTAAAAAAACAACAATCTGCTTATTTTCATGGACTTCGCCTTCCGAGGCATAAAACCCATTCCCTCTCCCTCTTTTTCCACTTCTTTTTAAGCTCTCCGTTGTCCTTCAAAGACATCACAGATTTAGGTATGAGCTGCATGGCTGATTATGGCGCTCCGGTCTTCCCATTTCTGGCTGTCGGAGGATACGAGGGTGAGGGACTTTTAGCACCACCTTTTACACCTGAAATGATCGTTAAACACACAAAAAGTTCACCTGAACAATATGTGTTTGGCTTCATCCAGATGATGCATTCATTAGTGCTGAGGCCTTAATCTTGACCTACTCCCTCAACAACTACGCCCGCAGTAACCCCAAATTCAAAGTGGCTATGCAGTGGGAGAAAGAGTTTCTTAAAATTGTCCAGGACTACCAGAAAGACCCATCAACCAACTTCACATTTGCATACATGGCAGAGGTACCAACTCTATGAGAACACATTATTCATGTTTTACAAAACCTCAGCTTCTGAAGAGAAATTCAGGTGTATTTGTTCATTTTAGTTATCTATGATTTTAAGATCCTGACCATGTGTCACTGGTCTGAGCTGGTCCAGGTACCTTTGTGCATATCATTACCACATGCCTGCACTTGTTTTCTCCATGCTCACAGTTGTGTCCTATCTAACAAAGGTCAAAATGTTCAAGACAGCAAAAGGTAGCAATCAGTAGGCACGCCGATAAAGACCCGCTGTTGCATTTTTTTCTAAGAAATGTTAAGTTTTCCTCTCTGTCTTTATCACCTCATTTTCTAATCTAATCCTTGGCTTCTCTCTGTTCTCTGCTGTGTTAATAGAGGTCTCTGGAAGATGAGATTAATCGAACAACAGCAGAAGATATCCCCATCTTCATGATCAGCTATGCTGTAATCTTCATTTACATTGCTGTGGCACTTGGAGAGTACTCTTCATGGAAACGCATACTGGTATGTCTTCAGAGACCAGCTTTATTTCAGTGCAGTATCTGGTATTCCCCAGTTTTTTTGAACTGTCTGCAGATGGTTGGTCCACCACTTCGGCCAAAAATCAACAGTTTTTGCCTTTACTGCCATCAGTCTTTGAACAAATGTTCATGCATCTTGCCATACTCTTTATACATTTGATCTGTAGTATGGTACAGGTTATAACTATTAGCTGCAGTCCAGGTAGCCTGAATTACATTAGATAATTGTTTGCAGTAACCTTGATAACATGGCAGATAAAGCCATATTTCACCAGAAATAACATGCTTTTTAAATGCTCTGAGCAAGAGCTGCCGGCACTGTGGGTTTTTTTTTTTTTTAAGTTGCTGAAATATTAATTTGTTTGTTGCTGTAAAAATGTGAGTATAAAACAAGCAAAAATGATTGGAATTGTATATGTCACCTACTGTATGTGACAAGGAGAAGCTGCACAATACTTATCTTTTACTGTGAAGATAAGTATTGTGCTTATCTTTACAGTAGAGCACAGAGTAATACAGAAATGATATATGGGGGAATGGATTCACCGAGGTGATTGCACATCTGCATCTCTTTGTCCTTTAGGTGGACTCCAAGTTTCTGGTTGGTTTGGGTGGGATCCTGGTGGTCGCCTGTTCTGTCCTGGCCTCCATGGGTTTTTATTCCTGGATTGGCATACCCTCCTCACTGGTTATTCTTCAGGTCGTCCCCTTCCTGGTGCTCGCCGTTGGAGCTGATAACATCTTCATCTTTGTTCTGGAGTACCAGGTATTGTACATCTGTGTGCTCTATAAATGTACAATACTGCCATTTTTCTAAGATGGTGCCATTTTTAATAAGTCACTCTTCCTTTCTTGCAGAGAGATGTGCGGAGGCCTGGGGAGACGCGACAGGAGCAGATCGGTCGTGTCCTTGGGTGCGTGGCTCCCAGCATGCTCCTTTGCAGTCTTTCTGAGTCTGTCTGCTTCTTTCTAGGTATGAAATTTTGATATCTTAATCTGGTTAAAAGAAATGCATAAACAAAACAGAAAGCATGGGGAAAAAAAAGCTGGACATGGAGTTTTGTCCAGTGTGTTACCCACTGTCCATGTTTGTTTCAGGGGCCCTGTCCACTATGCCAGCAGTGAAGTCCTTTGCTCTCTATGCTGGCTTTGGCTGTGCTTATGGACTTTGTCCTCCAGATGACAGCCTTTGTTGCGCTGCTGTCCCTGGATGCCCGGCGCCAAGACAACAACCGCTGCGAGCTGCTCTGTTGCGTTAAAGTGTCAACACAGCGTTCCAAAAAGCCAAATGAGGGCTTTCTGATGCCCTTCATGAAGAAATACTATGCCCCTGTCCTACTGCACCGCTACACCAGGATCGTAGTGGTAATGCCACTTACCCCCTCAGCAATAACATAAGACACATTCAATCTCCAATTATTCTAAACAAATGCCCTCTGGTATAATGTCTAAATCCTGTGAGATCAAATTTAAAGAGATAAACATGAACTCCTGCTTTGATTTGTGTTTTTTAACTAGATTACTCTCTGTTCTGTGTTCTCTTCAGATGTTGGTTTTCATCTTCATGCTCTGTGGATCCTTTTTCCTCATGATGAATGTGAAAGTGGGTTTGGATCAGGAGCTTGCTATGCCTCAAGTCAGTAAGCACAGTTATGTGTAAATTAACACGGCAGTCTGCGCTTCCCGTTTAACCTTACTAAGATTGTTCATTTTCTCATCCAGGACTCTTACATGCTGACCTATTTCCAGTACCTGTACAAGTACTTTGAAGTTGGAGTCCCTGTTTATTTTGTAACAAAAAAAGGGTTTAACTTCACCTCTGTGGAAGGCATGAATGCAGTCTGCTCCAGCGTGGGCTGTGATCAGTTCTCTCTGACCCAGAAGATCCAATATGCCACCAATTACCCTGAACTGTGAGTCAGAAGATTAAAATCTCTAATCTGAGCATAGCAAACTTTAGGCTCTGAAGCAAGCCTCCGTACCATTGTTGTTCACTTAAACTCTGTATCTACCAGTTCCTTGCAACAGTACTGAGACTTTCTCTACATGTGCCCTTCACATCATCATTTTTCACTAACATATCCTTGAACTTGCTGATATTGTAGTAACAACCTCTCACATGTTTCCCAATCAGATTAGTTAATAATCAACTCAGTTACATGAATGCCATAGAGCAGATAACGGGTGCTCTCTGAGTGATAGTGAGTGCAGTCACTCAGACATCCCCTGTAATTACACTTGAAACATGTGTACAGTCAGAATCTGTGTCCTGGCAGATGTGAATTTCATGTTTTACAAAATCTCAGTTTCTGAAGAGGTATATTTGTTCATTTTGGTAGTTATCTATAATTTTAAGACCTGATCATGTGTGACTGGTCTGAGCTGTATCTTCTGCTGTTGTTCGATTAATCTCATCTTCCAGAGACCTCTATTAACACAGCAGAGAACAGAGAGAAGCCAAGGATTAGATTAGAAAATGAGGTGATAAAGACAGAGAGGAAAACTTAACATTTCTTAGAAAAAAATGCAACAGCGGGTCTTTATCGGCGTGCCTACTGATTGCTACCTTTTGCTGTCTTGAACATTTTGACCTTTGTTAGATAGGACACAACTGTGAGCATGGAGAAAACAAGTGCAGACATGTGGTAATGATATGCACAAAGGTACCTGGACCAGCTCAGACCAGTGACACATGGTCAGGATCTTAAAATCATAGATAACTACCAAAATGAACAAATACACCTGAATTTCTCTTCAGAAGCTGAGATTTTGTAAAACATGAATTTCACACCTGTCAGGACACAGATTCTGACTGTACACACGTTTCAGTTGTAATTACAGGGGATGTCTTGAGTGATTGCACTCACTATCACTCAGAGACACCCATTATCTGCTTTATGGCATTCATCCGAATCTGTGTCCTGACAGGTGTGAAACCTTTGATGCACAAATTAATCGCAACATTTTCAGCTTAAGTGTTCACTGTGATGCATCATCTTTTCATTCTTATATATCTTATCAGATGGCTCGAATACAGGCAGAAACCATTTTAGTTACCAAAACACATTTGTTTCCTGGAGATAAGTAGTATTATGGAGCCATATTTATTGCCGGCCTTATCAGTTGTCAAACAACTCATCAAGCAGCAACAACAAAATTATCTTTTCGAAGGCCAATAAATTTAACTGAAAGAATCAGAATGCCTTTAATTGTAATTGCATTGTAAAATACGACAAAACCAAGGCGCTATTTCTACAGGTGCGTCGAGTATAAAAACAAGCCATTCTCACAATAAAACAACAAAGTAATTCCCACGGTAACTGAGCCCTTTCAGCAGGAGATGATAAATAATGAATATATAAATTATGAATATAAAGGAGTCAAGAATTAAATAGAAATGCCATGGTGCATTATAGTAATTCTGCTTGAGTTAGGACAGTAGTTGCACTTGTGTAAAAACTGTTCTTTAAGCTGGTGTTCTTGTTTTGATGGACCTGTAGTGCCTACCAAAAGGGCAACAGGTCAAACAGTAATTTGGAATCAAATAATAGTGTTGCTTGGGAGTGCTGGGTGATGTTGCTTTGAATGCACCAGACTGACAATGCATTGCTGTTTCTGACATGTTCCTCAATTTGATGACTATGCGAATAACTTAATTATTTATATGATGTCACCTGTAGCTCCTATGTGGCTATCCCCGCTAACTCGTGGGTGGATGATTTCATTGACTGGTTGAACCCGGGATCCAAATGTTGTCGTCTGTACACCTCTGGTCCCAGTATAGGACAGTTCTGTCCTGCAAACCAAAGTGAGAATCATTTCTGAGAAGACAACATAGTTACACACAGTCTTTGATGTTTACTGTCCATATATGAAGAAAGACATTACTTTATTAACCCTTACTCTTCTCACGTGTCTCAATAGCTGGTTTAGTCTGTTTTAAAAAGTGTCTGACGGAGCCTGACGATGGTATCATAAGGCCCACTGTGAAAGAATTCAACCGCTTCCTCCCTGACTTCCTGACTAATAGGCCTGACCTGCAGTGCCCCAAAGGGTTTGTCTTGTAGATGCACACAGCCACACTGACACATCACAACATGGGATCAACAATCTCGTGACTTACTGTCTTTTTCAACAGTGGTCTAGGCGCCTATGACAAAGCAGTGGTGAGAGATGAAAGTGGAGAAATAATAGGTAGGTCCTCAAAATCACCTTGAAGCAGTAAAAATGGTTCTATTCACTCAAACAGAAATGATTACAATAAATAAAAACATTTTCTTTTATTTACCCCTTTGTCTTCTCCAGCCTCTCGGTTCATGGCTTACCAAACACCTCTGACCAATTCCCAGGAGTTCACTGCTGCCCTGCAGAAGGCCAGAGAGCTGGCCTACAACATCACCCTAGGCATGAGGATGGTACCTGGTACATCGCCTGACTTTGAAGTATTTCCTTACACGTACGTGCCTTTCCCATTTTCCTCTATGTCAGCTCCGTCCCCTCTGCCAAAAAGCTGTTTTAGCCTTTAAATCTCAGCAGTTTGTATTTTCTGATTATTGTTCTGCTTTTGTTCTTCTTCCAGGATAACTAATGTATTTTATGAGCAGTACTTGACTATTGTGAATGAGGGACTCGTCAACATCTCCATATGTCTGTTGCCGACCTTCGTGGTCTGCTGTCTGTTGCTTGGCTTGGATCTGCGCTCTGGCCTGCTCAATTTGCTCACCATTATCATGATCGTTGTGGATACTGTTGGTGTCATGACGCTGTGGGGCATTGACTATAATGCGGTGGCCCTCATTAATCTGGTCACGGTAAGAGCAAATCTGTAATTGGGACTAAAGAAGCATTTCACGTTATAAGTGAGGCTCAGTTTCTCTCCTGGAGCTCCAAATGAAGCTTTTTAAGGCAGGAAAAATAACTGGTGATGTTATAGTTGCCTGTAGATGGGATACTCAGAAGACACTGTGTTGATCAGCCTGGTTAATGAAAAGTGCCTTCTAGCTGTGTCATTGGGTTTCTTTGGAGACCAGCCTACGCAATCTGGTCTACAATCAGCCTATAAAAGTGTGGATATTTTTACTAAATTTACTAGTCTTTCATATTTTTCCCATGTCGTTCAAAGATTCATTTGTGATGTTATTACATGCCAGATGTTTGCTATGTACAGCATCACAACTGAGCCCTTGTTTCAGCGTTTCCTTGTCTGGCCTAATTTAGTTTCCTTTTTTTTCTTGACTAACTCACATCATCTGTGTGATCTGCAGGCAGTGGGCATTTCTGTTGAGTTTGTGTCCCATATGACGAGATCCTTTGCACTTAGCACTAAGCCCACACGCGTGACAAGAGCGGCCGAGGCTACAGCCAAAATGGGCAGTGCAGTAAGTAAACTATAAACTAATCTAGAGCAGATGTTAATTCCTCAAAACTTTGAAGCAAAAATCAGAGATACATTTATATTTTCACCATAAATTAACAGCTGCAGGATTTCATTTTTTAAAATTAATTAATTTTTTTGTACCCTAAAGGTGTTTGCTGGTGTTGCTATGACTAACCTGCCAGGCATTCTTGTGCTGGCATTGGCCAAAGCGCAGCTCATCCAGATTTTCTTCTTCCGGTTAAATCTTGTCATTACACTTCTGGGAATGGCTCACGGACTCATATTCCTCCCTGTGCTGCTCAGTTATTTTGGTAAATACATTATTTGCTCCCAATTTTTGTTTTCTCTGTAATAGAGGACAGCAGTAAAACTGAGAGTAAAGACTAAATGTCTTTCTGTCATATTGTGCTTCTTTCTCTCAGGTCCCGGTGTAAATAAAGCGGTGTTGCTGCAGTTCCAGCAGGAAAAAGAAGAGGCCAACCAAGAGGCAGAGAAGGACAGCCATGTGAGACAAGCTTATGATAATGTCAGCTATGAAGACAGTGACATAAAACAGGAGTCACATTCCTGTGACTGAGTGTATCTCGGTCCATAACAGAACATAGGACTGCACAGCTGTGCAGTATTTTTTGAGCAATGCAATGCAATTCAACAAACTACTGCAATGAGGGTCAAACTTCCTGAATCAACATATGGAAAGCGTATTTGATCGAGGGTTTGACAAAGGATTTTGAGTTAGTCATTTTGTATTTTTTATTGAATGTAATTATTTGTTATGTGGGAAAGCTTCACAGTAGCAGTGTTTAGACTCATTCAAATTAACACACTCTCCACAGCTATTGCAGTAAAATGTGCAATCGGTGAAAAAAATATTAACTATGTTCATTATGTGAATGAATAACCGCACTGAAAACATTATAGTTTTCCATGATTATAAATAAGAAATGTAATGGCTTTGCAGAAATGTATATTTTGTTGTAACATGTATTTAATATGTACTTTCTAAGTACACAAACACTTTCCAACAACACTTCCAGAACTCACAACACTGTCTTGTTTAAATTCTTTGTAATATATATTAGAAAAAAAGTGACTGGCCAATTTGGGCCCAAAAAACGTGTTTGTTTTTTCAAATAGTAAGAAAAAAAATAAAGCAAGCACTCTTTGAACTTTGTGAGTCATTTCATGAAATGAAAATGTGTGCTGACATCTTTTACCTACAGCTTTTTCTAGCAATTAGCATGACTTTGTGACACAAAGGATTGATTGACTTTCTCTGCATGTTCTTGACTTGAGTGTCACACATCCCAATAAAAAAAAAAGTCACATGTGCGACATATTCTGCACAACTGTCGGTACACATTCTGAACTCTAAACTCCACACAAAACTGATTGTTCAGGTCAAAGTGTTACATTTTTTAAAGCATTTATTACTTTTAAAGCATTAAATTGCCTTGCTCCATACATTAAGCACTTGTTAAGCTCCTGTGTGCCTGTTCATTTATTTAGATCGGTGAATGGGGCTCTGCTGGTTATTCTGAGGTCTTGACTAATAAACAAAGATCACCAGGCTTTTGCTGTTAGAGCCCCCAAACCTTAGCACAGTCTCTTGGTGGCTGTAGCTTAGGAGATAGAGCAGGTTATCTGCTAATTGGTTGGTGGTTCAATTCCTGCCTGCTCCAGTCTGCATGCCAAAGTATCCTTGGGCAAGATACTGAACCCCAAGTTGCTCTCCAGTGTGTGTAGAAAAAAGTACTTGTATTAAGGAGTGAATGAAGATATGTTGAGTGCTCTATAAGAACCATTCTGTTTCTCTCCACTAAGATCAGAAAAGCAATTCCTTGATTGGCAGACCCAAACTTCAAACTGCCCCGGAGCACTCCCGTGGAAATTTGAAAATCTTCTGCAACCCACCAAAACTTTTAATCCCAACTCTGATTATCACACAATCAAAAGTTCAGGATCAAAAATAGGTCAGAAAAGGAAGAATAATAGTAAGCAATACATTTTTAAACTCCATGGCTTTGTTTCAGTAAATCATTTTTCTTCAAATCACAAAACCCCTTTTAAAAATTCCTTTAGGATTTAATTTTTGGAATCCTACAGAATAAAACCAAATGATCATAGAAGTGCATCTTATCCTAAAGGTTTATTTTCTGGTTCCAGTTGTTCAAAGGTAAACCGGTAAACTGAATCCTCTCAGATAGGAACAAATCCTGAAATCTGGTTGTTCAAAGGGAAAACAGGATAAGGTGATTGGATAAGATCAGGTAATTCAGTCCAGTATTTTATTCAGATCAGACCTCCAGTTTATGTTGAAAAAGATAAGGATTACTTTGATGCAAAATATCAGGATTACCCTAATCCCAGCAGAGGGCTGGCTTCAGATTGGATGTGGTTAAGAGAATGACAATTGCATTTTTGCACCAGAATTTTTAGACTTTAAGTAGTATATTTACATAATATTTTCATGCACTTATTTCATAGATTTATGATGTATTTCATATCATACATGCAACATATTTATGGTGAGTTTTAATCATTTACAAACTTAAATCTGTGTATACGTTCTTGATGTTTGCTGCCATCTGTTGATCATTTTTTAGTTTTTTTCTAGGCCCAGTGGAGTAAAGCCATAAAGACAAACAGTGCAGAAATTGTGTTGCTGAAGAAAAACAAAGAGAACTGTTAATGATTTGAAACTTGTTATTGTGGCGTTTTTTTCTTCTCACTTGTGGCTTTTGCAGTTGTGCAGTTGGTTATTTCATGCAGTGCATCCATGTCTTCTTAATGATCTGGCTGAGGGATACAGGCCGATGCAGAACGGCAGTTGGGACAGAGCATCTCCTTGGTAAATCCCATAATTGACGGTGATTGTGCAATTGGCTTGAAGTTGGCCTCTATTGTTGTTCTCCACATCCCCACTGAATTCTTGAGGAAGGCTCTTAGGGTCCTGTTGATCTTGTATAGTTCTAGGCATTCCAGGATCAATAGGCTTTCTTGTAAATCAATCCAGGCGGTGCACAGGTTCATCAGTCTGGTCTTCCACTCTCAAGTGACTGCTCTATCAACCAGTAGCTGGTGTTTTGCTCCTCTGGTGTTTCTGCCAATTCCTTTCTGGGCCCCGCTCATGTATTGAGTCATGTGCTGGTTCATCTTAGTCACTATGATGCCTGACAGGAGCTTTCATGGTGTGCTGAGGCAGGTTATTGGTCGGTAGTTGGATGGGGCCATTCTACTCTGGGGATCAGGACTGTCCAGCCTTCGGTCAGCTATTCTAGGTCCATCTCATCATTAGCAGCTGGTTTATTTGTACCGCCAGGCACTCATAGGGTGCAATTAGCGTCTTTAGCTAGTAGGTATGAATCAGGTATACATCAGGGCCTGATGTTGTTCAACTCTTCAGATTTGATCGTGGATGTCTGTCACTGGTATGGTTACTGGAGCTTGTTCTGGGATGTTGCTGTGATCTGCTCTTAGATCCACTAGCCACTGAGCATTATTATGTGTTGTATTCTCCTCCAATATCCTCTTCCAGTATTGCCCCATTTCTCATTAATGTACACTCAGCACCCCATCTTGACAGGAAAAAAACAAACAAAAATTTAGAAGTTTTTGCAAATTTATTAAAAAAGAAAAACTGAAATATCACATGGTCATAAGTATTCAGACCCTTTGCTCAGTATTGAGTAGAAGCACCCTTTTGAGCTATTCAGTGGCTTTTATTTTGTAAATCTTTGATTTTATCATGCTGAGAATTATCTTACAGTTTTAATATACCACGAAGTGGATTCAATCCACCAAAGTGAACCTGTTTTAATGCACCTGGAGTTAATGGTCAAATGAAGCAAAGACAAATATGAAGCTTCTGTCTGTGAGTGTCAGCTGTTCTTCATTGCAGCATCTGTTTTTTCTCTCTGTCTACAAGGTCAGTGTCAGCTGTCTCATTTTCATCCAATTGTAAAGTTAACTTTTGCATTTTGGGCTCAAACTCATCAGGAAATTCAAAATACAAATGAATGAAACTTTGACACACTTTCTATGTGAGCTAGAGTGGAACAAAAAGAACACAAGAAAACAAACAACAAAACATGGGAGAAAGCTCAAAATATCTAAAGATAATCATTTTAAAGTTCTTCCAATTTAAATAGCTCCTGGTTAGCCTGTAAAATACCTGTAAAATTACTGTTCAACTCTGACTCCACTGTGCGTGAAAATCTGGGCAAATAAAATATTTAAAAAAGATCAACAATCAACATAATTTCAAAGGATTAAACTGGACTGAAAATTATATTTATTCTGTAAGGGTCTGTACCCAATAAAGCATAACTATAGCAGATAAATGTAGCTTTATAAAGCTCAGGTTGCTAACCTGTGAAGGGGAAAAATGCAAAACCTTGACCTATAAAACATCAGCAGTTGTTCCCACTTTACCCGTGAAATCAGAGCAGCTTTGACTATTTTTTTTTCTCTGTGTAGTTCTATGTTTTTAAATCTAACCCCTGTAGTGGGGTTTCACCACAAAACAAATACAAATAAAATATTATGGACAAACTCTTTAATCAAATCTAGATACTTTCAGGGTCAGAGGTCATACTCACAACACCATCGTTTGTTGACCTTACTTGCAGCTAATCATAGGAAACTCCAATTTATACATGATAGATGAATATGGAAGTACTTATGAGTCATACTACTGAATATAGCATAACTGAAATTGAAACATTACAATTGTTTCTGCCTGCGAGCTCTTTGACCTTTGACCCCTAAGGGTGTTTTGGTTCTTCACTGAGACCCTGTGACTGGTCGTACCTGTTGTTATCGACCCCCACGTCGGAGAGGTCACCTGTTGTTGACCCTCCCCCTGGGCTCAGGCTTGTACACAAAGGTCATGGGTCAAGAACTCTCAGGTCACCTGTTTGTGAGGTGTTGGCCTCCTTCTTGAGCGTCATGGGGAACCAGGAGCCTTTTCTTGAGTCTTTGGAGCTGATCAGTCTGTTCAGGAGATCTTAATGAGCTTGAATCACCTTGTACCGCAGCAGAGTTTCTTTATGGGTAACTGATCAGAGTCCAGTCTCCTGCAGCCCCACTGCTGTTGTTCAGGCTCCTGTTAGGATGAACCTGAGAGATCTTTGTTAGTTAAATCTTTACTTTTCTCCCTCCTTTGAGACATAAAGTCAGTTTATGTCTCAATAATTTAACTTCATTGAGTTTATCTATCTAAAGGGCATACTGATTCTTGGTTTATTAGCTGTTTGGGTTTTTTTCTTAAATGTTTGATCTAATATCAGTTTGTTCAGACATTCAAAATTCAAAATGATCACTGCTCTTCTCTTCTTAATCACAGCTTTAAACAGATCTACCAAATAAAAACATGTAAATGTGTCACGGCCGGTGCAGGCAAGGCATCAAAATGATGATCAACATAACAGACGCAGACTAAACACAGAAGACGTGACAAGAGGGTCACACATACCAAGAAATAAAAACCTGAGAAAACTAAAAAGAAACAACCCAAAAACACAATAACACACAACTAAACACAAAGGAAGTCAGAACACTGGGGCACCGGCCCAGGACCATGACACAATGCACAAAAGTGTAAATTGGTTAATTGTATTTTATCCTACATTTCATAAATAGGTTTTTAGTTTTCTATGTTTTGCTTTGTAGCAGAGCGGCAGCTCGAGGTTTGGACCTTTGTTTTGTGTCTCCGTTCAACTTTGTGTCTCACAATATTCACGTGCACTTTTTCTAACCTTTCTTTGAAGGTTTCACTAAAACTGAGTTTCTCATGGAAACTTTTTCTTCAAATTTAACAACAATTTAACATCGTTTGCATAAAATACCTCAATTTGGGATGATCAAGGCATCAGTCTGTTATACTGGCTTTATTTTAGGAAAATCAATTAAAAACAATAAACTCCTGACTGTCCCCCTTTTTTTGCCTTCAATCATACACAGCAACACTGTAAGTGACACACAATCATCCCGCAATGCTCAGAGACACACACACACACACACACACACACACACACGACTCAGATACACACACATATCACACACACCAAAGCTGAAGTATTACAAAAACAGCTGATAGAACCTCTGCAGAATGATCCTATTCATTTAAACTTTATTCCTATTTAAACAACAAACACACCACACTGTTGCAAAGTAATTCATCTCAAAATATTTTGTCCTTATTTCCTATTTCTCTGATCCAGACACACACATGCCAACACAAATGTGCACACACAGCAGTACAGCATGGAGGCCTCCTTACACACACAAACACACAGACACACATCCACAGATTAATCTGGGTGAAAGCCTGCATGCCCTATCCAGTCTGATACTGAATCTGACATGAAGCACTCACACCTTCTCCTTCAGCTCACAGTTTCATACAGTCACAGCTGATCAATCTTGGTTACATCATATACAAAACAAGAAATGTGGAAAACAGAGAATTTCAACAGCTGGGTGTTGAGATGACCTCGGAGTCTCCGTTCTATCATCTGTTTGGTCTTGTCCTGGCATCTGTCAGGGATAGAGACAGACCCAGAGGAACACCCTGTTCTTCCAGTGTCCCCAAACATTATGGACTTCTGTGTCATTTAATCACTGATGTTTATTTTCTAGTCTAAGACAAAGTTTCTCAGGCAAATAAATGTAAAGATGATGGGAGCAAACATATACCATGAGTATATCTGACACTTCATAAAAGCTCATTTCCTTCAGTACACAGGTTAATTCATACTTTGATTCATAACTTTTCAGTATTACACAGTAAATAAACAGCTGACTGAGAGGCCCCTGTAAAACATCAGTGGGCAGTAAGTAGGTTTGATCTAACTTGTTAAACTGCATCAAGCTTTGACAGTTTGCCAGCTGAGTGACTGGGTGTGTTCAGATCAATAAGAATTGAATGTACATATTGATTTATGCAGTTTTCCTACTTGTTGAATTTAAAAGCAGGACAAAGTTGGAAAAGAACCCCCAAAATCCTCTCCAGCTGTCTTTGCCAGCCAGTAGTCCAGAAAATCTCCCAGTGTGGCAACACCGATGAAGAGAACACTGATGTGCCAGCTGTTTCTATTCTGAATGCTTTGTTCCCTCAACAGGAACCTCAGACATTAGTTTAATATCCTTTCCTACTTCCTGTTTGTCACAAACACCCAAAGGCACTTTTCAGAGCCACGTCTGTCTCGTTTCTCTGTCCTCACTGCTCTCGCTGCTCTTATTTCTCAGTCCTTCTGTCCCTGTCTGCCTTTTTCTCTCTTTCTTTACCTCTTCATCTTTTTCCTCTCTTTTACTTGTTTGTCAGTGGGCTGTTTAACTCTTAAATTGCCTTTTTGCGTGTGCATTAGTCTTTGTCTCAACATGACACGCCCCAAATTCAGGCCCTGTGCATCTTGCCAGGCTCCCAATCAGGCAAGCAGGAAAACCTGCTCCGTCTGCTACAGAGGTCTGTCCACCAAACACAACTAGAAGCAAAGGTGGAGTCACTGGATGGTCAGTGGGGGAAAGCTGTCCTGGAAAACCCAAATGTTGGCCGGATAATTGATTCCGCCTGTACTGCAGTCAGTGAAAAATCCTCATCTTTCATACATTAACATGAAGTGAAGTCCATTGGTTCCATATAATCAGTGCTGTGAATGAGCACAACATGATCTGGGCTTTACCAGCAAAGTCCTGCTGCTACTTGTCTTCCTGCTTTGATCCGTGTGCGATGGATCAGCTGTTTTCAGATGTTACTGCCATATTATCACAGCTCATCATACATGTATCCAGAAATTTCACCATTTCTTTTAATTATATATCAAATAAGCTATGTCTGTTTATATTTTGCAGCAGTATTTTATCTATATTTAGCTAAAGATAAACAATTACTCGTGCTCTAATAATACAGTGGGTTTAAGGAATCTGTGCCAAATGTTTTTCTTCATTTCAGGTGAGGAAACTTGAGGCTATCGGCTACAAGCCCATTTTATTTATTGGTGAAGAAGATAAGGTCTCAAATAAGTGGGTAGCAGATGTTATTACCCATCTGGGCCCCAGTTCTACTGCAGGAAATTTCCTGGAGAAGATGCAGAGGATGAATTTATCTTGACTAAGGGTAAGAGTACAATCTGTTTTTTGTGGTCACAATTCTTTCATCTCAGTGAAGTTTGATTTATATAACAGCATTTCACAACAAGCTGTCTCAGGGTGCTTTATGAGCCTGTAATGACTGTTAGGTATGAGCACTTATCTTTGAGATGTTCAGACTTTTATGAAAGTAAATGTGTTTCACAGGATCCTCCACACCAGTGCAACCTGACATCCCCACAGAACAGCAGTGTGTGGAGCAGCCTGAGATGACCACCAAGGAGCCTTGTGCCGATGAGCATCCAGAGACCCTCACTGACAAGCAGGCAGAGACCCTCACTGAGGAGGATCCAAAGATGCAGTCAGACGAGCGGGCAGAGAGTATCTTTGTGCTTAATCTTGTTCCGGTCTCTCCTTCTAGTCCATGCTCCCAGTCTTTCCAAAAGAAGAAGAGAGAGAAGCACCTCTCCAACAACCTCCACCACCTCTCCACCACATGTTACAGCCACAGATGGAGCATCTCTGCAGTCTTTTTATCCACCTGCTCACCGTGACATCTCCCAGTCTTTAAGTCAGGGTGGCCCTCGTTAAAAAGGGGAGAAAGGGGAAGTTTTCTTTTGCATGGTCTGTCTTAACGTTACATCGTTCATTCCCAATCAAACCAGCAGAACATTAGACGTGTCTCGGCTGTGTGTGAGAACTTCCAAACCAGTACACAGTATTTGATGCACTAGTTATTCATCTGTATTTTGGTCACCTCTCTAAAATGGTTCATGTCAATCCGTGACTTAAGAGGACTTTGTACATCCACTGGATTTGATCCACTTACTTTGAGAAAAATGCTCAGATATGCAGTCACCTCACAAATTTTCACTTGAGTGAAAAGTCTTTGTCATATTTCTTCTTCAGTGCACACAGAAATCATGGCTCTTAGTTTGTTAAACTTTTCCTTTTTCTTTGGTGAAGGTTGTTGAAAATGTAGCAGCAGAAGATGTTCAAGTTTGAAGCGCTCACTGGGAGCAGGATAAATGAGGTAACATAGAGCTGCTTTAAGTTTGGTTTTTAACCGGCTCTGTACAAAACGTTTGTCTCAAGTTGTTTCACACACGCACTCCAGCCATGAACTTTGCCGGCCGTTACCTGGAGGATCTGCATGCTCGAATGAAAGTGTGCTGCTGAGATCAGTGGAGGGAAATGTCCCGTGTATTTGCATTAGGAGAGTGTATTTGGTGTGTGTGTTGTCACACAATTCAGCCAAAATAGGTGCAGTCATTGCATGCCTGCTCCATCTAAAGAGCATTTGTTGCTCTGCAAAGATCTACATGGCTCACACAGACATGACTGTGTCTCATTGAGGGCTCGTAGAGTTTTCTCTGTAATCAGGCTGCCCTCAGTTTGTCCTGTTGACACACAAACACACACAAATATACTGTACAGATCGATGCTGACCAACTGTGTCGCACTTTCTGTGACAACTGATGTGGTGACTCCTGTTGTTTCAAGTGTGTAAATGGAGACATGTTGTATAAAGGGCTTTGAGTGCTCAACATAAAATAGAAAAGGCTATAAGAACCAGTCCATTTAGCATTCAGAGCTTCTTAAAGACGCCTAATATATGCTCACCAAGGATTAAGCTCAAAGTCTTCTTTTCTTCTGTCTAGGGGAGAGCAGGAGTGAAAGTGTGTTGGGTCCCCGGCTCTTTTTGGTAAGAAGGAGTTGATCTTAAAGTCTCTGATGTTGCATTTACTATTTGGATTTACAGGCTTTTCATAGGCAGGAATTAAAAGGTTATATCGGCTTTATTTTTCCTCCCATCTAAATCTTTGGAGAGATGATCTAAAGTATTTAGTGAAAGTTTCCTCCCGTCATGGTGGAATCATAACTGTATTACACAACAAGTAATGTGTTTGATCCACTTTTAGTGTGACGATGGTAGCTGAGAGTGTTTCTTGGAGCTCAAATCCCTGCAGTGTCTCACTTGGATGGAATAGTGTTGGGAATCATTCCAGCAGGACCGTGCTGTGAGCATGAGAGCGCTCAGAGCAATAATAGGAAGTTAAATGAGGACTGTGGAGAGCAGATGTTCATGTCTGACAGAGATTTCTGTGTGAACACCTGAAATGGTTCAGCAATGGAAGTATTCAGATTCTTTATAAAAGAGGTCCTAATGTCACACTGAAAGTTTTCAGTGCTTTACATTCTGTTTGTAGCATTATTATAGTGTAAGAAGAGTGCATCTATAAAAAGTGGAAACAAAGAGCACAGGAAAATATCCTCTTTTTGTTTATTTGATGCCTTTATGAGAAAAATCCCAGAGGAAGCAAAATTTCTCAGCATACAGCAGAACACGTCAGCCTTTATAATTATCAAAAGAGAAATCACATTTGGAGAAACTTTGTTTTAACTTCACAGAAAGAACATTAAGAAAGGTTAAAGTGGAAAGCAGGAACTAAAGCTGTAATACAAGTGCTAATGAGTGCACCATTTCAGTCTGAGGGATAGTGAAGTGGGAACGAGCCAGAAACTTTCAATCATTATTTTACTTAAGTACTTAAATAAATGTATTTTTATGTCCTACTACTTGGTTTAAGCAAAGCCTCTATGTGCATAAAGTAACTCCCAACCTGATTTTAAACTTCTTGCTGTTCTCTTGTTCCCAAATTTGATTTTCCAGTGGCAAAATCTGGGATGACACGTGGCAGCCTGCCAGTGGAGCCTGTCCGAAGTACCGCGTCCTTCAGCCAGCGAGCAGCTCTTTGCAGGATATTATGCTGATAGTTTTGTTTGTTTGTGTTTAATGTTACAAACAAGTTTGAAGATCCATATCTGCAAACTGTATTTGTGTACTGTCCCCTGGGAACATTGTCAAAAATCTGTGGAAGCAAAGATCCATACGTGTAGATCCCACATTGGTTTATGCTGTTCACTGAAAAGATGTGTTCATTTTAAGTGGTTTGATTGTTACAATCATATTTATACTTGTTTAAATCAATATCTTAAATTAAATGTTTTAATTGTACAGCACTTTTTTGTTGTTGTGTAGCCAGGTCTTTGAACTATAAGACGGGGGTATAATTCACAAAATTAGGGCTGCAACAATTCCTCGAGTAACTCGAATAATTTGGTTGCAAAAAATCCTACAGGCTGGCTCACGGCCCGTAACAAAGAATGAGGGGAGGCAAAGGTATAGGCCAATCAGATTAGTTTATTTGAAAAATATACAAATCAAAAAGAAAGATAAATATGGGATGTGAATATGTCAGTATGTCCAGTGTATGAGTGAGTGGACATGTATGTGGAAATCTGGATGAGTAGTGCAACCCAAAACCAAACTAGAAGAAAAGACAAACCAAGGTTACCTGGAGGAGCAGAGAGAGGTGAAAGGTCAGTAGAGACCTGCTTAAATTAGTGAGCCC